>OX608079.1:19592959-19597063 GCA_951509765.1 Sphenella marginata
TAAAGATAAAGAGAATAAAAAGTAACAAAAGCAAAACATAGCCAAGCACAAAACAATGCAAACGCGGTAGATGAAACTGCAAGGAACTCCCCTCGCACGCAGAGAAGCGCTAAATCCTTAAAAAAAAAACACAGAAAACCAAGTTGAAAGTGTGCGCGAACAAGGTCGTTAAGTCTTTAGCATGAATAATGGTACGAGTTTATAAGCTGTTTGCACAAGCTCAAGCTATCCCTTCAGCTAGCCATTACACCCACACCAAAGACATTCATTGCTGTTAAGTGCTATGTTCTGGTATTTAAGGAAATCTTAATGTGGTTGTACATGCAGTGAAAGTAACTAGTTGCGAACTACTTCCAAACTAGTATGAGTAGGCAGGTTAACCAGGCGGTCAACTAGAGTTTTCCCGCACATAAACATGTGCTATTTTTAAGTTGGCAATGACGAGTAGTTAATTGTAAAATCGTGCACAAAAACAGACTAGTCACAAACTAGTTCAAAAGTGATTGAAAAATCACACTTCCATTTTAGTGTTAGTTAGTTAGTTAGTTGCTAAGTAGAAATAATGCAAGTAACAAATTTTGTCCTTTCCGGACTAGTTTGGGACTAGTTGCATAATTTTATTTGCAAACTCGAATATTTCTACTACTTTAGTATTTCACTGCATGGTCTGCGTAGATGCTTTGCTTTTATGTTTCTCAAATGTTGCGCATAACTTTTTTTATGCATTCCCAAACGTCAATTCTCTTCGTACCTAGGATTGTGCTCCCATTGAAAGTAGGCAGAAATTAATTATTTATTGCCACTCAAATCGTTGAAGGTGGTTCTACTTAATTTCTTTTCTTCAATAACATTTGCTCTTATTCTTGAACATAATCGTATAAGTAACATTTGGTTACATTCGATGAATAGCTGTTAGACTTAATGGGTTCTTGAATATCTTTAGGCGTTGTAATGGAAACTGGAAAAATTAGACTTCGCACAAAGTTCAGAAAAGTCGGTTACATAAGCACTTTGATAAGGGGAGGACTCAACAGGAAGCGTAGAAATAATAGGACTCTACTGAGTTCGCTGTCAAAGTCTTTCGATACAGTCAGCTACGCACAGCTTATAAACGATTTTAATCGATAGTTTCGATAAATGGGGTTTGGTCTATAACTCTTGGAATTAAAAAGCTAGGAACGTAAAAATTTTTGCAAGTTTGGTATTTTTTATATAAGTAATGTGTGTAGTGAAAATCACAGAGATCGCACCAGCACAAAACATCGCTCCCATTTCATCGATAGTTTCGATAAATGGGTTTTGGTCTATAACTCTTGTAATTAAAAAGCTAGAAACGTAAAATTTTGCAGGGTTGGTACTTGTTACATAAGTAATGTGTGTAGTGAAAATCATAAAGAACGGACTTACATAACGTATAGCTCCCATTTCATCGATAGTTTCGATAAATGGGGTTTGGTCTATAACTCTTACAATTAAAAGGCTAGGAACGTAAAATTTTTTGCAAGTTTGGTATTTTTTATATAAGTAATGTGTGTAGTGAAAATCACAGAGATCGCACCAGTACAAAACATCCCTCCCATTTCATCGATAGTTTCGATAAATGGGGTTTGGTCTATAACTCTTACAATTAAAAGGCTAGGAACGTAAAAATTTTTGCAAGTTTGGTATTTTTTATATAAGTAATGTGTGTAGTGAAAATCACAGAGATCGCACCAGCACAAAACATCGCTCCCATTTCATCGATAGTTTCGATAAATGGGTTTTGGTCTATAACTCTTGTAATTAAAAAGCTAGAAACGTAAAATTTTGCAGGGTTGGTACTTGTTACATAAGTAATGTGTGTAGTGAAAATCATAAAGAACGGACTTACATAACGTATAGCTCCCATTTCATCGATAGTTTCGATAAATGGGTTTTGGTCTATAACTCGTGCAATTAAAAAGCTAGGAACGTAAAATTTTTGCAAGTTTGGTACTTATTATATACGTATTGTGTGAAGTGAAAATCACAAAGAACGGACTTACATAACATATAACTCCCATTTAATCGATAGTTTCGATAAATGTGGTTTAGGCTATGTATCCTTAAAGGCAGTTATGCAGAGTTGGTACTTATTGTAAGTAAGGATTAGCCACTTGAAACCATGATGCGTATTAATGAAAGGTATAAACCATTCGTCACAGCTGCAGACAGCCCTTCCCTTACTTATTTTTTAATCACTTTCGCTTTGTTCATTTCACAAATTGATCGAAAACTATAATACATTTTTAATTAAAAGGGCTTCTATGAAAGTAAATGGACATGCATGCTCTACGGCTGATTATAATAACTGTATTTACATACATATGTTTTAAATATTTAGTTGTATACCTTTTGGGAAAAGAAATTTTTTTTTGATATTATTAAAAAAATTCTTTGTATTAAAATTATGTTGAAATACATATTAATATGAAATTGCCGATCGATTATAATATGATACAAATATTAATGAGGTATCAATATAAATGAACATTTGGCTGTGTGACGAATTTCTGCAGATTTTATATCTTTTCCCCAACCAACGGAGGTCTACCACCGCTCTGCGTCTCATCATATGATAAAATTATATTAGGTCGATTTCTGTACATTGCAGATATTTATATACGAAAAATTTATAAGATACGTCATTATTGAACCAATAGAATCCATAACAACAGTTTTTAAAATTTTTGTCTGTTTGTGTATATGTTTGTTCGCATATCACAGAAAAACTGGTCAAGCAAATTGAATGCAACTTTTAGCATTGCTTTACTAGTCGCCTAACTTATAGTTTAAGATACACCTTAATTCGATAACTCGACTGGTTTCGACGTTATCGACCAATATGTGAACCATTGTGACACAAAATATTTTAGTTTAATATGGGTATCAAACGAAAGCTCTTAATGAGTGCTGCAAAAATAAATCTTAAATGATTTCAAAATAAAATTAGACTCAGTCTAAGACACTCTAATGTACAAGTACATGTGCCAGTAAGCACGTCATATTTGTTTTATAGTTTTCATATTCATGTCACTCTTTCAGAAATGATTTGACATTCATATCATTTTCACTCGATTGCTAACACTCAACAAAGTTTTAAATTTACATAATTAAATTTAAATTAAATTTCTCCCATTTCATCCATTGTTATTGTTTAACTTTAATTAAGCTTTGTAGGGGGCTTTTCACACAAATTAATTTTTTTTTACTCTCACTCAAATTAAAATTTAATAAAAGTTAAATAATTTTATTGTGTTTTCAAAATGTCTTTGTTATTAAATGTTTTCCGTTGTTCTTCGATATGCTAGAGAAAATTGTTATTATGCTCAGAAGCCCAAGGTCATCAGCTTTGAAAGAAGGTTAACAATAGCACTTTGAGATAAAACTCCTAGGAAATTTATAATGTTGAGAGATTCTCTCAGAATAGGGCGCCAGATATTACTAAAGATATTCCATACATTTGTATTTTTTTCATAAATAAGATGTGTCAGTATGTTCCAAAAAAAGACCTGATCTATTGGTATGCCATTTTGGATGTGCTGCAGTTTAAATCAGATTTTTAAAAAATTTAAAAACCCAAAAAATTTATTAATTTTTTTCTTTTCTTCTTTATACATAAATAGACACTCATCACTGAACGACTTCATCACTGTCACACCTCAATCACCGCCAATCGGCTGCTCACATCAGACGCCTTTTATGTGAAGGAACGTATGCTTAATAATCAAAGCCAGTGCATTCACCGCATTCGCCACTTTGTTGATAAACGTCATACAACCTCTCACTTACATACACACATGCACACGTAGACAGCTGCATCATTCACAAGAGCAATGTAGCTGGTAAACAAAATGGCCACCAAACGAACGGAAATTGTGTGAATTTCAAAAAGGAAGCGGTTTGGTTTTGACTTTGTTGGTGTCGCACAGAGTTTACGTAGAACTAACGATAACTTCGGTTCGTACATATGTAAGCTGCGAGTACCGTTGAGGTGACTACAAAAACACGCTGCTCACCTAAAGTATCATATATTCGTACATACATACGAGTACATAAGCTATTGGGCTACATTTATAAATTACT
>OX608079.1:19597263-19634763 GCA_951509765.1 Sphenella marginata
CATTCATTACCACGATTTTTGTTGTTGCACTTTATTATGATATTAGCGTTTGGTTTTTTTTTTTTTGTTGTTTGTAGTTGTAATATATATGTAGTCGTTGGAATTTTTGTTGTTATTTTATTATTTTCCTTTAGCGCTTTGTTGCGATATATTGCAGTTGCCAAAGCACAAAAAGTAGCAAAGGACCATTAACGTGTCGATTCTGAGCGTAACCGGAAACTTTTTACCCAGAAGATTATCTAACCAAAAATCGTAACCGGTGCATGTACCCGCGATTCTAGCGCGCATGGTAACGATGTCAAAAACAAACAATGCGCAAAAGAGAATAAAAGGCAAACGCGCACGAAACATCACGTAAAAAAGTGCTTATATTGTTTATTAATTCTTCTGAACTAGTATGTGTATAAAATTTGTGCTATTTTCTGTCCAAAAAAATATTTACAAAACACGTGCAATTTGTCGCGGTTACTTGTCGTTACCACCTCTTTCGGTGGTTACGAAATTGAACTGCAACTTGAGCCGGCAGAATACCAAACGGGTGTAAAAGTTTCCAAGATATTTGTTTGCCGGGTAAATCGAATGTTGTTACCACTATAGAATCGACCCGTAAATATCACATCCTTGATGTGAATGTACAAAGATTAGACGGAGCCAAAAAAAAAAAACGAAAATAAAGCACTCATTTTTTTTTTATTTAATTGATTTCCTTTACTAAACTGTATTTATCTCTCTTCTATGCTGATTTTTTTTTTAGAAATTTACAAGACAAAAGTATGAAATCAGAAAATTTTACCAACTTTTCAAGCCCGATTACTCGGAAACGGGCCGTCTGAAAAAAAATTTCATTCAGTAAACTTTGTGTGTGACGAATTTAATTTCATAAAAAACTATACACAGCTAAATTATTTTATTAAATTTTTTTTTTTGTGTACAGTCTAATATCCATAAATATAAATATGTATCTATACAATGTAATGAGGGTGTAGTTGCACTGATTGCAGCATAGCTTTCATTGGTTTTCGAATAAATTTTCACTCTTCCCCGCTCGCAGTCATTTCTCTTTGCTACCATCAACATACGTTTTGTTGTTGAATAAATTTAATAACACCTAATTGTATTGTTAGTGTATAAAAACACAGAATGCTATGAAAAATTTAGTGCCCGCGCTTATAAAAACCAGTAGGGGCAATGCTGTGTTTGGCTATGCCGCAGGTATAATACCTTTGATGCATCGAGCGGCAATTTATTGCAGGGAAATTTTGGATTTAAGAATATTTTTTAAATATATAAATCTGACATACATAATATTATAAAACACAAAGTTGCACGACGAAATTAAACATAACATATAAGATAACATAAAATATTTAACACATTTAGTAACATATTTTCTTATGTATTTATATTATTTATTGCTTTATATTGATAACATGCGGTAACATAACTAAAACATAACATAACATAACATAACACAACACAACACAACACAACACAAAACAACACAACACAACATAACATAACATAGCATAACATAACATAACATAACATAACATAACATAACATAACATAACATAACATAACATAACATAACATAACATAACATAACATAACATAACATAACATAACATAACATAACATAACATAACATAACATAACATAACATAGCATAACATAACATAACATAACATAACATAACATAACATAACATAACATAACATAACATAACATAACATAACATAACATAACATAACAACAAAAATGCACTTCAAATCGCCAAACAAAGCGCAAGCCTATGCAAAAGCCTTCGGCATATCCTTCGAGATGACCCAAGTACTCACTGGGCATGGTTATCATAAAGAATACTTGAAACGCTTCAAAATAATAGAAAGCGACACTTGCCCCTGCGATCAGGAGACAATCCAAACACTGAATCATCTGCTACAGGACTGTCCCCGGTATGCCAGACCAAGGCATCGTCACACTACACTGTGCGAAGGATCCCAGGCACCACCATTCAACCTAATGGCAATTAGCGCCGAAAAAGTCCTATCAGAGTCATACAAAAACTTTGTCTACCATATAATCAACACTATTAAAGATTTTAATGGCATGTAAAGTTATGTACCCAGAGGAAGGTTACTATTACTATTCTGAATTTATTTATCTCTTATTTTTTTTTTTATTTTTTTTTCTTCTCAACTTATACATGTCTTTAGAAAAAAAAAAAAAAAAAAAAAAAATAAGAAAAAATAAAAAATATATATATATATATGTGCTATTTTAAAGCCTGTATCCATTCGCAGGCGTTATTATCTCAGCTTAATATTTTATAACTACATACATATACATACTATTCATAACATTGAAATATTTTATATACTAAGGGTGTCCATATATGTATGTATATTGTTAACAAACGAAACGAGATAATATACTTCCCCAAAACGTGGATAGCGTGGAGGGACCAAAGAAAAAACATAATATAACATAACATAACATAACATAACATAACATAACATAACATAACATAACATAACATAACACAACATAACATACAATAACATAACATAACATAACATAACATAACATAACATAACATAACATAACATAACATAACATAACATAACATAACATAAAATAACATAACATAAAATAACATAACATAACATACCATAACATAA
This sequence comes from Sphenella marginata, assembly GCA_951509765.1. NCBI lineage: Eukaryota > Metazoa > Arthropoda > Insecta > Diptera > Tephritidae > Sphenella > Sphenella marginata. The sequence goes on from OX608079.1 coordinate 19,599,945, forward strand.
CATAACATAACATAACATTGTTTTACGTAGAAATTTTGGTTTTTAAATTTTTTAAAATTAATTAATTTAAATTTTTAAATATTTTGATTCTATCAATTATGAGGGGAAAATGCTTGACATAGGAAGGTACCCTTCTAGGTACTGGTTCATCTCATTACCATAAGCTTTTGTAGAAAGAAAGTGCAAATATTTCCTTGTAACCGTATGCGTATTTCATGAAGGGTATACATTTTAATAAATTGCGGTTTGAAAACACAGAAAAAACATAAAAATTTTTGCAACATCCTGATTTTATTACCACGAATTTGTAATTGTTGGCTATATCTGCGTTGCTGCTTCATAAATATCATGCTTACAAACAAAATGAGTAAATTTAGTGTTGCTCCTGAAATTAACTTACGCATTTCGATGAAATATTTATGCGGTCAAAAGAAAAACAAAAAATATTATACAAGAGGGAGAAATAAAATAAAAAAATATTGAAATACGTACGAAGCATGCTATTATTGAAATAAATTTTTAAGCAAAATATTTTCATCGCATTATTATTCAAATGAATGAGGGTGTTCGATTTCTTACTATTGTTAGCAGTTGCATGAAATTTGATCCCAAATATACAGTTTTTTGAATTTTTGTCTGTCTGTCTGAATGTTTGGTCGCGCATCACTGAAAAACTGCTTAATGGAATTGAGTGAAACTTTTAGCGTTGCATTACTAGACGGTCAACTTAAAATTTAAGATATCTGCTATTTGGATAACTAGACCAGGATAGTTTTTGGAATGATTTCAGGACTGCTGGTGTAATATCTTTGAATTGAAGGGCTCAGAACCAAAAGGATCTAAGTGACTCCGAAATTGATTTGAAATATTCAAGTTTAAAGTTTAGTGGCTTTGGAAAATTCTATGTAAAATATAGGTAGGGCATTTATAGTATGGGAAATAGATGGCACTACAATGTCCGAAATGACTGGGATCTCTTTGCCACCAAATAAACACCATATTTAACTATACAAATATGGGAATAACTCAATTACAAAAAAAATGTCACTTTGATCCTTTTGGTTCTGAGCCCTTCAATTATTTTTGGATTTTTTTTTGGAACATGTTCTGACTATTGAATGACGTCACCAGAATAGTGCCAAAATGATTCCAAAAATATCCCGAAATCGCCATGAAAACAATCCTGAAATCATACCAAAAATTTTTGAACCCCATCCGGAAATGAACCGGAAAAAGTTAGAAGGTAAACCCTTTTATTTGTTTACTTCGAATTCATCTTATATATAAAATTCTCGTGTCACAGTTTTTGAAACCATACTCCTCCGAAACGGCTTGACCGCTTCTCATGAAATTTTGTGAGCATATTGAGTAGGTCTGAGAATCGACCAACATCGATTTTTCATTATTCTGGGAAGTGGACCAGGGACCGAAATATTCCAAACTTTTCGGTTTATGGTGTGATTTCCTCCAAATTTGGTACAAAGGTACCACTCTACTTTTCTAAAAATTCGGGCTTTCTTTTTTTCCGGGAAGCGGACCAGGGACCGAAATTTTCCAAACTTTTTTATTTATGGTGCGATTTTCTTCAAATTTGGTACAAAGGTACCACTCTACTTTTGTTAAAATTCGGGCTTTCTTTTTTTCCGGGAAGCGGACCAGGGACCGAAATTTTCCAAACTTTTTTTATTTATGGTGCGATTTTCTTCAAATTTGGTACAAAGGTACCACTCTACTTTTGTTAAAATTCGGGGTTTCTTTTTTTCCGGGAATTGGATCAGGGACCGAAATATTCCAAACTTTTTTATTTATCTTGCGATTTTTTCCCTAAATTTGGGCAGAACAACGTCTGCCGGGTCCTTCTAGTATTTTTATAAATATATGCGTTTCATTATGTAATCGTTGTTTTTATCGGTAAGCAGTTGCATTATTTTCAAAGCCGTTATCATAACCTTTGCACTCATCGCATAATAAAAGTTTTTATGTCACACTTGCCATGCAATATCACGCTGTACCAGCTGGTCAAACATAAAAACATAATTCAAACGCAAGCACCTAATAAACGACCATGATTTTAATGCAAGTTATAAAAAATATATAAAAACGTTATACAATAATCTCTCATCACAACTCCCTCCACTTGTATAACTAGTTACGTGTGTTTTATATTTACACGTAATAAATACTCTTACGTTTGCACTCACTCACGTTTGCATTACTCACCTTAAAAACTGCCGACGCAAAGAAAAACGGTAACAAAATGAAGACAACACCGGAAAGTACAATCTGCAAATTCAATTCAGCTACCGGCTCATATTTCCACGATATCAGCGAACAGCCTGGCCAGTAGCAATTGGTAATGATGATAACAACACGTGACGTTAGCAAAATGCGTGACCAAAGAACGAATGCCGAGAAAATGATGCAGATATTGGAAAATAATAAGAAAGAAAATGGGTTAATTTAAAATTTCATATAGATTTTAGGTGCAAATGAAAATATACACTACAAGATAGTGGTGGAAATTCGACCCCAAAAGCAGCCAGAACTAAATTTGAATTTTAAAATCTATTTTTACTTTGTATTTTCTTGATTTTATTTTATTTTATTTTATTTCATTTTATTTTATTTTATTTTATTTTATTTTATTATATTTTATTTTATTTTATTTTGTTTCATTTTACTTTATTTTATTTAATTTTATTTTACTTTATTTTATTTTATTTTATTTTATTTTATTATATTTTATTGTATTTTATTTTATTTTATTTTGTTTTATTTTATTTTATTTTACTTTATTTTATTTTATTTTGTTTTTGTTTTATTTTATTTTATTTTATTTAATTTAATTTAATTTTATTTTATTTTATTTTATTTTATTTTATTTCATTTTATTTTATTTTATTATACTTTATTTTGTTTTATTTTATTTTATTTTATTTTATTTTATTTTATTTTATTTTATTTTATTTTGTTTTTGTTTTATTTTATTTTATTTTATTTTGTTTTATTTTATTTCATTTTATTTTATTGTATTTTACTTTATTTTATTTTATTTTGTTTTATTTTATTTTATTTTACTTTATTTTATTTTATTTTATTTGTTTTATTTTATTGTTTTATTTTATTTTATTTTATTTTATTTTACTTTATTTTATTTTATTTTATTTTATTTTATTTTATTTTATTTTATTTTATTTTATTTTATTTTATTTTATTTTATTTTATTTTATTTTATTTTATTTTATTTTATTTTATTTTATTTTATTTTATTTTATTTTATTTTATTTTATTTTATTTTATTTTATTTTACTTTATTTTATTTTACTTTATTTTATTTTATTTTATTTTATTTTATTTTATTTTATTTTATTTTATTTTATTTAAATTAATTTAATTTAATTTAATTTATTTTTATTTTATTTTATTTTATTTTATTTTACTTTATTTTATTTTATTTTATTTTATTTTATTTTATTTTATTTTATTTTATTTGCTTTTGATTTATTTTATTCTACTTTATTTTATTTTTTTTTTATATTTTTTTTTATTTGAATTGAAATACAACTTTTTCTAACCAACATTTCTTCCTATGACAATTTCTATTATTAAAATACTAGCAAACGCAAATGTTTCTGAAACTAAATTTATAAACAAAGCAAACTTAACTGAGTTGTTAGCCCACATTTCCTTTCTACGTCGTACAAATTAAGTTTAAATTAAATCTACCATCACTCATAAATACTACCAACCCGACCACAGCAACATGAACTTTAAACATAATTACAATCAACTAACTGTTCTTTGTTGTTTTCTAAGTAAATATATTATCTAACTTTGTAGTTGGAATTGTTATTTTTTTTGTTTTTTTTTTTTTTAATTGTAGATACTCACCAAGGAACCGATAGGCACCATGTACAGCCAAATAGCCTTGGAATAACGTCAACAAAACTCCATACCAAATGGACCACAACGAATTTAAATGCAAGTAATTGTTGTGATCCAAATGACCGCCCGGATGCATTAGCATGTTGTGGTAATTGTTGTTGGCATGTTTACGTTTCGAATTCATGTATTTTTGTGGAAAATGTTGTTGATGCGGTTGTTGTTGCTGGTGTACGTGTTGGTGTTGCGTTGGTAATGGTGGTGGTAGTGGTGGTGGCAATGGAATCGACGATTGCTGATGCTGATGATGGTTGTAGCTTTGATTCTGATTATTATGGCTACTTGCATTCGTTAGAATAGAATTCGAGATACTCGAATTTAAGTTGGGTGTTGGGCACTTTTTACCCATCGAAGTAGTATTGTGGTGTGGTGTTGTTGCTGTTGTTGTTTGTGGGTGGCCACTGTTATTACAGTTTCTGCGTACTGCTTGTTGTTGTTTTGCTTATAAGTTCAATATTTGACACAACAAGAAAAGTTGTACAAAATTACAACAACTATGGTGTGTCATACATTGGTCGAGTTTGAGTTGGAGTTTGAGTTGCGCCCAAGGAGAACCTGCTCGTGCCTGCACACAAATGCAGTTTTATGCCCTTAATATGGTGAACAGGTTCATGAGGGCAAATTCTTGAATGTTTTCTTTTTTTTTGTTTTTACTGTTGTTTGTTGTTTTTATTTTTGTTGCTATTATTGATGTTGAATTTCAATTAAATTTGTGTTCTGTCACTTGGCTTGTTTTACAATTCATTACTCCCACTGTTGCTTTTGACATATTGTCACTGTAACAATATTGATTGTAAATTGCAATTTATTGTTCTTCGTTAGAATACTCTCTCTCTCTAATTTAGATTGTTGTTTATCTGCTTTTAATTGCTTCCATTTCGGTTTACAATATTTTGTTGGAATTTACTTTTTTGTAGTTCTCTTGTTTTCAAAATTTGTTGCTATTTGTTTCTTGAAATGCACAAGTTCATTTTCAATAATATTTCAGAGTATTCATCTAATGCATTATGCAAAGCAGTGTTGCATTACACTTGAAGGTAGCTGAAATAGAAAAGAAATTGATTATAATAAGTACAACAAAGAGAAAAATTCCAATAAAAAATTGAAAGATAATGAAACATGTATGGATGATATTTAAAATGCAATAAAAAATGAATTGGAACAAACAAATTTTTTTTGGTGAATTTCTTAAATTTCCTCGAAAGTATGATATTAAAAAAAAGGAATTAAGAAAAAAACAAAAATTGAAACTTTTTTAAATATGTATTTTAAAAAAATTATATACAATATTGTAAAGTAAGCCTATAGCAATAAATTGTTGAAAATTCTATTAATTCCATGGCGTAGTTATTTCGTGATGCGGGTACAAACATATAGACAGACAAACAAAAATTCTTAAAACACATTTTTTCTGTTTGCAAGTCTAGTTAAGGCATTTCTTAGTTAATAGCAACGACTATGGTCATCGTTTGTTTCAAAATATATTGATCCAACTTTTACTGGCACCACTCTGAACACAGAGCAACAAAATTTACAGTTGGTAAAGCTTTGCTAGCGACCCTAACGGCTACGTAAAGCTCTTTACGGGACTAATGGCACCCAAGTCACGATTTCCGCTGTTTCTTGTCAGCAGAAACAAGGTAGTAACTTCACCCAGCATGAAACCTACTTCGAATTAAATTTCTTGGCAAAATTTATGTTACCGACTTAGCAAAACTAAAAAGAAAATATTGTTGACACTTCTTCTTTTTTACTTTCTTGCTTTTATTTTTCCACACTCTTCGACATTCCTTTAGATGGGTTGCATGTGTGTTGACAACAAACGGCTCGTAGGCACAGCAGGCATTTGTAATGATTTAAAATTACTTACAACAAATCGAGTTGCGTGCAGAAAAATATTGCAACACGAGTTGTTGTTGTTGTAAGAAAGTTGTGTTATTGTTGCAGCAAGTGTGCATGCAAACACTTTTATTTGCTGTTGTAGCACGCTTGCTTTCGTAATGGTATGTAGCAATATTTTTGTTACAGTGGCGCTTCCACTTAACCGTAATACTTCCTTCTAGCGACAGCAACAACACTTTTAAGTAAATCAAAGATCCAAAATAAGAAAAAATAGAAAAAAAAGTATAATAAAATAGAATGAAATAAAATAAAATAAAATAAGATAAAATAAAATAAAATGAAATAAAATGAAATGAAATGAGATGAAATAAAATAAAATAAAATAAAATAAAATAAATTAAATTGCGCTTTTTGGCAACCTTTTTCCTTATTTTGGTTAATTTTGCTGGCTCGAGGTCTGTGTCAGCAAAATTTACCTAAATTAAATTAAATTAAATTAAAATTAAATAAAAATTAAAATTGAATTCTTTAAAATTAAAATTAAATTAAATTAAAATTAAATTAAAATTAAAATTAAATTAAAATTAAATTAAAATTAAATTAAAATTAAATTAAAATTAAATTAAAATTAAATTAAAATTAAAAATAAAATTAAAATTAAAATTAAAATTAAATTAAAATTAAATTAAAATTCAATTAAAATTAAATTAAAATTAAATTAAAATTAAATTAAAATTAAATTAAATTAAAATTAAATTAAAATTAAAATTATAATTAAAATTAAAATTAAATTGAAATTAAATTAAAATTAAATTAAAATTAAATTAAAATTAAATTAAAATTAAAATTAAAATTAAAATCAAAATTAAAATTAAAATTAAAATTAAAATTAAAATTAAAATTAAAATTAAAATTAAAATTAAAATTAAAATTAAAATTAAAATTAAAATTAAAATTAAATTGAAATTAAATTAAAATTAAATTAAAATTAAATTAAAATTAAATTAAAATTAAATTAAAATTAAATTAAAACTAAATTAAAATTAAATTAAAATTAAATTAAAATTAAATTAAAATTAAATTAAATTTAAATTAAAATTTAAATTTAAATTTAATTATATTTAAATTAAATTACAACTAAATTTAAATTTAAATTAAAATTAAATTAAAATTAAATTAAAATTAAATTAAAATAAAATTGAAATTATATTAAAATTAAATTAAAATAAAATAAAAAAGTCTGGAATGCTTTTCCTGGAGAGCATTTAAGTTGCTTCCGCAGTGTGGCTGATAGTTTTTCGAGAGCTTTGCATTCTCACAATGCAATACATTAGAAGCGCACCAGCAGAGCGGCATCTTTCATCATTTCATTACGCTACACATCCTGCCTTATTGTCTTTTGTTTGCTTTCACATTTGTTGTTGGATTGTATATTATTCGAGTTGCAATGCGCTGCTCTTGCCTGCATTTGGAGAGAAAAGTTAAAAAGAAAAAAAACAACAAAAAAAGAAAACTTGTGCCAAAAAAAGAAAACTTGTAGCAATCACTACTCGTGCAAAAACAACTACATGGAACATGCTACAATGCATTGGCAACATTTACTTTGACTATAATTAGAGGAAACGTTAGCTGATGTTTGGCTCTCACGCCAGCACGTCTGACGCTCAAATTAGAGCTGAGAAGAAATCGTGCGCTTTGACGTACCGCGAGCAGGGAACTTAATTCAATTTTTGGGATGGTTCATATGAGTAGCGCGACTGTGAGGTTATAAAATTTTACATGCGCGAACCTTTTGTTTTGTTGTTGTTTTTCTAAAACTTTTCCACCTTATAACCACTATAAGGCCGATTACTTTGACAAGCAGGGATTTCATGATTTTGTACTGACCCAGTATTGACTTTTAGAACTGGTTGATAGTCCTGCTAGTTTCCGTTCAAATGAAGAAGAATCAAAAGACGACGCAACCAAAAACTCCTGCGATAAAGATCTCATACAGGGGGAGGCTTACCTCCTTCGGGATCCAAAAGTCATATTTTTCAGGGAATTTGGATAAAATATGTCATAGATATTTCGTTAAAAAAAATTGGAGCCCCCCACCCAAGTTCCTGGATCGACCATAAATTGGGGTATGACACTAATTGATTTAAATTGTTAAAGTTATCAATCGTATCTTCCTCTCGCTCTCCAAATATCGTCCTAAATATTGAGCGTGTACTCTTTACCTGCCCATTTGCCACGCATCTAAATTTAATTAAGTTATTAATGAATGTTTGCAAATAAATTCATTATTTTGTATGAAATTTGCGGTGATGGCTTGTGTGTAAAATAAAACTTAATTAAACCTGAAAAACGTCATTAAATTGAATTTAGTTCACTAACAAAAATATAATCAAATTAATTGAGCTAGCCTTAGTTACAATGGCCAGGAAGCCGCAGAACTGAATTTGTGTTTTTATTTTATTTTTTTTTTTCATTTTTATATGGAAAAGCTTTAACACTAGAAATTTATTAGGTTGGATGGGTTTGCTTGTAAATAGTAATTAATTAATAATAATTAATAAAAATAAAAATTTACAAAAAAATAAAATAAAATAAAATATTTGCCTCCTCCAGCAGTCAATAAACGTTCCAGCTTGCGATTTACGAAATCTACTTGCGCAATCTTCACATTCAAGCAATTTCAATAAAAACAAATATTTAATATATTTACTTTCGTTAAAGACAACAACCGTTAATTAGTATTGGTGAACAACAAAAAATCGCAAGCAACTTAACTAAATCGAATTCCATGAAAAGCACAACACAAAAGCGGCTTGAACAAGAGTGAGATAAAGCAATAAAATGTTTTAAGCAAAAACAACAAAACAAAATAAAGCGCAAACAAATTACAAAAACAAAATAACAGGAATATGGCATTAAAAATGCCGTTAGTTGTCACATTTTACATTTCTCCTGTGATTAGAGTGAAGCGAAGAAATTCCAATGGGAAATCGCAGCACTGAAAATATGCAGCAAAGCAACTAAGAATAGCTAATTATGAAGAAAGAGTTAGCAAGCAGGACAATTATTTGTTAACCCAACGAAGCGAAAATCAATGAAGTGGGCGGTAGATATTTTAGTATGTTTATTTTTTGCTTTTGTAAGCAGTAAGACAACTAAACCCAATGATGATAAAAATAGGGATATTTTAAAAGCAGGGTTGCAATTGATATTTCTAATTTTTCTTTGTTTTAAGTTGATGAAAAATTAAATGTTATTGGAGCGCCGCTTAGAATTTGAATAAATTGTAAACTTTTTTTATAATTATAAATAGTACTTTTGTAGTAAAAAATAAATGTAAAATTTTAACTGATTTTAAAATTTCTACTACTATTTTTATTTTATCCGAAATCTTAAATTTTGCAATTATTTGTAAAACAAAAAAATAAAAGTGAAATTTATATTAATGCTTCCAAGTTTTGAAAACTATTTTTTACTTTTCCTCAAAGTAAAATTTTAACTAATTTTTTTTTGTTTAGTAGTTTTAAGTGTTTTTTAAAAAGTTTAAAATTTTAAGTACTATTTTTACTACTATTTTTATATCTTTTAATAAATGTTAAATATCAAGTCGACTTTAATAAAAAGTTTATATTATTACTAATTTTTAGTAAATGAATAGCTTTTTAAATATTTTTTCAAAATTTAAATTATTATTTTTGTTGAGTTTATTAAATCTAAAATATTCACTGCTATTACTTTTTTTGTCTTCATAAGTGCCATATTATAATTGTTTTTTTTTTTTAATTTTCAATAAATTAAAAATTTTCTTACACTTTTTGTATTTTTTCATAAATCCTGGTTCGAAACGAGCTATAGACCTATTAATAATTTTTTCTGCAGCGAAAAATTATTGTTGTTTTTGGGTTTCTTAATAATTTTTATTAATTATTAAAAGTTTTTTGTTGAGTTGAACAGGAAAAATTTAGAGACAACCGCCATAGCTTTTCTTATAGATCCATTTCGGAAGTTGCTAACTTCACTCATCAGAGAAATTTTGGCACGCATTGCTAACTATTAAGCTAACAATACGCTGTCAAATTTTTAGTATTTTTATTTTTTTAACACATTTCAAATGTTCACTACGATTTTTGTATCTTTTCATAAATGCCAAATTTTTACTACTATTTTTATTGTTTTAAATATATTTCAAATGTTCACTTTTTCTTTTGTATTTTTTAATGAATTTGTACTAATAAAAAAATTGTGTACTAATTTTGTTTCTTTGATCATTATCACATTTTTACTACTTATTTTGTCTATTATAATAATTAAAAAAACTTAGTACCTTTTTTGGCATTCATATTCAAAGTTGCATTTTCACTACTATTTTTACTTTTATGCTAACATTTTTTTTTAACATTTTATTACTACTATTTTTAAGTTCTATAGGATTCATGACAATAATAATAACTTTTATGAAAATTATTATTTTAATTTTTTTTTGTAATGATTTAAAAATTTTTTAGTTTTAATTAACAGCCAAAGTAGAGTTTAGTATTAATTTTAGAATAACGAGCTATATAAAAAATAACTTCACGAAACAATAACGGAAAAGCAAGGACAATAAAATGATTAAATAAGAAGGTAACTTTTCATTAACAACCAAAGTCAATGTTGAATTAAAAACTTTCCAGAACAGCTCAAGATAACTTTTTAGTGTTAAATATATATTTTTTTATTAACAGCCAAAGTAAAGAGTGGTAGAAAAAATTTTTTTTTTTTAACAACCAAATGAAATTTTGAAATATTTTTTTTTTTAAATTGAATAAATACTTAAAAAAAATTATGAAAATAAAACCAAAATAGGAAAGAATCTGAATTTTTTTAAAACCTATTTTGCTTACTGGGTTACGTCAACAAAAGTACTTTTCAACAAATGACCAGTTTCAAGCGCGATGGTACGAGAAATAAACCGCTCAGCTGGAAATTGAAAGCCGGTGCAAGCGGGGCAAGATGCAATCAGTGAAACCGATTTCAAGAAGCAATACCAAGAAATTGAGTTGAATGTGCTTGGAAGAAGAAAATGGCATCTGCGCACCAACACACACACACACACACACACACATACCTACACAAAACTCACTAAAGTGAAGAATCGCCAAAGCTGCAAAGTTATGAAGGCAATGCAAGTCAAAATTAAATACCAACAAAAGTAGAAAAGCAAATAAAGGGAATTTACCAGAGCGATGAAGTGGAGAAAGCGGGTTGAAAGAAAAGTATTATGAGGAAATTATGAAGAAATATCAACAGATGCTTTTATGACCGTTATAATGTGGACAGACGGTGTAGAGGAGGGGGCGTTCTTGTTGTTGTTTAGTTCATTTTAATAGCATTGCAAAGCTCTGAAACTGAGTATAGCTAATTTCTATTATACTCTTGGGTTTTAATTTATTTTCATTTTGTTGTTGTGCTTATTGACATCGCATCTTGGAAAATGGCTATCGTTCATTGCGCTACACTTGAAATGTTGTAGGAATGCAGCATGAATTGTTGAATGTTGTTATTAATGGTGGGAGGATTGCTTCTAAGAACCAAAGACATTCATCCAACTATCAACAGGGCACTGGTGCAATTGATTTATGCTTTGGTTTGTTTGTGGTAGGCTGGTGAATGGAAGGCTTGACATTGACGTATTTTGGCAGGGACTTGACTTTAGCATCAAAGCTCGGTTACCTTCCTCGGTGCCCCCCATAAATTCAGAAATTAAATTTTTCGGAAAAATTTTTCAGAAATCATTTTTCAGAAACTAAAAGTCAGAACAAAAAAATCAGATTTTTTTTTTTAGAAACGAAAAATTCAAAGTCAAAAATTCCGAAACACATTTACGGTCATGCATTAACCCACTTTATCCACATTTTTATTTTTATAACGATATTATAAACCATTTTTTGGTTAGGTTTGAATGGGTTGTGCTACACTTAATTGGTAAATATTTAAAATTATAACCCATGAGCGGCCACACGTTAACCCATTGACGACCTCAATTTTCTTTTAACTCTGAAATCAAAATTTTCACATCAAAATAGTTTGACATAGGCTTAAATCGTGGATTTGAAGTGTTTTAACCATTCCAATGCCATGTCTTAACCCATTGGTGACCTAAACTTTTATTTTTATAATTTCTAAATAATTTTTTGTATGAAAAAATAAATTGTTCCACACTTCAATAGAAAATCTTTAAAGATTTAAATGCATGCATTGACCCATTGACGACCTAAACTTCTTTATTAATAACGAAATAAAATGATTCACCTCAGAGTAGCATTTCATTATTTTATAAATTCTGAATTTTTTTTGTAGTTATTAGATCTTTTACTGCACACTTAAAAATTAAATGTTTACATTGTTAACCCATATTAAATGTCTTTATTTTCTTTTTTTTTAATTCTGAAAAAAAAAATTTTCTTTAGAATTCAAAATCAAATTCTGTAATGTAAATGAAAAAATGTAAAGAGCAAATGTGTAAGGTTCTTTGGCGAAAAAGCAAAAGAAAAATGAACCAATGCTTCGTGAAACATGTTTTTCATTTTCAAAGCCATTATCTCCTATCTAAACATTCAGAAAGTAAAAATTCAGAAATTAAAATTCAGATTCTGCCGTCTCATTACTTTCTGAATTTTTACTTCTGAAGTTTGACTTTCTGAAAAAAGGTTTCTGAAAAAATGTGTTTCTAAATTTTTGTTTTCTGAATTTATGGGGGAACCCATAGTAGCTACATAATGAAATGTAATGAAAGTTAAATAATTGTTTTAATTTTTAAATAATTTATTTTATTTTTAAATAGATAATTTTTTTGTTACTAACAACCAAAATCAAATTTAGTGCAAAAAAAAACACTGGCATAATAACTTAGGGTAAGCCAATATTAAAAAGAGAATTAGTTCCAATTTTACTAACAACCAAAGTCAATTTAAGTAAATTTTTATTTTTAACTTTTATTAAAATATTTTGAAAACAAGATTTTGGAGCAGTTTCTCGTCACAAAAAACAACAACGAAAACTGGCACCAACAAATTTGAGTTGGAATTCCAGAAAATCCTTTCAAAATACTATAAAACCTAAAAATCCAATTTATTCTGTATCACCTAAAAATACTTGTTAATAATGACTTAGAGGCTAAAGATCACTTAATTCTTTGAAATTTTAATTCAAAGCTCAATTTAGTTGAATTTTTTTTTTTTGCAAATGTGATTTTATTTCGAATTGACATTGAATTCATTCTGTAAATGAGAAAAAATAAACAGATTTTTGCATAAGTGTGAGCATTTTTAAAGCATATTTTAAGGTGTGAGTGGTACAGGGCGTATGAGTAATTTTTTTCTCTCTTATTCACTGCTAAACATGGAAAGTAACTCGACGAAGCGCATAGCTGCTATTTGCATTTTAACTTCAACTAAATTTTAACTCCAACTAAATTTTAGCTCCAACTAAATTTTAACTACAAGTAACTTTTTCAAATTTTATACACATTAAAGCCAATTTTATTTCAAAATAATTATCTCTATGAAATGAGTAAATTCTAAAACGATAGAGCATACTTAAAATCACGTCCACACAATACAATGCTCTGCATACTTCTCAACAAACTCCACCTCCTACCCTGGCAAAAAAAGTTAAGCAAAGTTTGCTATACACAGCTAAGCTGGTCAAATTCGCAAACAATTCATAAAACTCACATTTGCTTAGATTTTTTTTATTTGTTGTTTTTATTCTAAATTCGACGTTTGCTAAACCCTAACAATAATAATTGCAAAGTACGATAAAACCAAACTTTGTTTTGCTGGCAACGCTCCAAACAGCATATACAAACACCAACACCAACAAAATGCATATAGAACACACCACAATGCGCCACCACATCACGCGTAGCAGCTGCTTACTTTGCTTGAGTAAATTGCTATGTAACTTAGGGTGGGGTCAAACATGTTTTTTTTGTCCTAAGAAAATAAAAAACAAAATTTTTAAGCAACATTTTGTGGTGGTTCACTTGATTTTTAAACAAATAATTGATTATTTTGGATAGAATGAAGGAAGCTTTTTTGTTAGAGTGGATTTGGCCCAATTAATAATTTCAAATAAGTGGCAACACGGTAAAAACTTTCTATGTAGCAACGCTTGCGTAAAAGCGCTGTATATTGTAGCAGATAACCCATATACAAGAAATTCATTACAATTTGTTAAGACATTATTGCGATAATAACGAATTTGAAAAAATTTAATATAATTACGATTATGTGGCAACCTCAAGTGGTAACCCAACCTGATAGTAAATTTTGCTGAATGCGACATATAATGAATGGCCTGTCGTCTCATGCTCATAATGCCATAAAATAGTTATTTAATTTCAAAATTTCAAAAAGGTGGCAACCCTGTAAAATAATACTACCGGCAATCCTTAAGCAAAAGAGCTTATATATTATTACCTTTACAAAAAACTACATCAAAACTGATGAAATCTTTTATGCGGTAAGAGCGCATATGCCAAAAAATAAATATAATTTGATTAGGTGGCAACCTTAGAACTCAATTATAGCTAAAAAATATTTTTCTTACAACACAAAGTTAAAAAGATCTCGTTTTATACTCAAACAAGCATATCTCATGTTATTACAAAAAAAAATCAGATATGTGGCAACCGCAGAAAAGCATTCAGAGTGGCAGCATCTAACAAAAAATTTTAGAGTGTACTACACTGTTAACATATAAAATTCAGCCATATCCGTTGAGTTTTTTCCCACATACGAAGACACAAAGAATACAATTTTAACCCGCCGTTAAGCAAAAAAAAAAAAAAAGAAACTTCTACCCACCCTAGTATGTTTGTATGTATGTGTTTTTGTGTGCTAGCTAGTTATTGCTCAGCTGTGCAAAGTCCAACGTTGTTCGGTCAGCTTCTGTGCAATCGATTTGTGACGCCTTTTTTGTGTCATTTAATGGACCACAAATGGCGTGAATATTGCACCAAAACCAAATGTGTTTTCGATTGTGTGGTGAGTGCATTTGTAATATTTGTGGGTAAAAGTATAAGTGCAAATGTTTGAGTGGCTGTCAATGCTAAAGTGACATCTCTTTTTTTCACTTGTTAGCACTTTAGCGATTCCTGTTTGTTTCTGGATTGGTGCCCATGCTACCGCTGAAATGGTGATTCGTTGAAGGTAGGGTCGGTGCCGAAGGTTGGTAATGTCAATGGGTGTCTGATCGGTGCAAAAATAAGAAATGAACACTTCATCGAAGTGGAGATCAAGGATATGCGACACTGAGCGATGGGTTGCCAGGTGTTTGATGGATAAATCCATTACCAACAAACCCAGATGCTTACATATATAAAATCGCGTTTGGAGCACATTCAGAGTTTCAAAATTGTATCTGGGTTGACTAGCCATAGTGAAGTTCGGTTTTTTCCGAAGGAAAACAAAAATTCAGAAGCACATTTTTTCAGAAATTTGTATCCAGAAAGTCAAAATTCAGACGTCAAAATTCAGAAGTAAAAATTCAGAAAATAATTTTGCGCAAAATTTCATTTATTTCTGCCGTCTCATTACTTTCTGAATTTTTCGATCTGAATTTCACTTTCTGAATATTTAGATAGGAGATAATGGCTTTGAAATAAGTGAAAAACACGTTTCACGAAGCATAGGTTCATTTTTCTTTTGCTTTTTCGCCAAAGAACCTTACATATTTTTGAGCTTTACAAATATTTATAGTAAATTCTATTTAAAGAATTTAACTTTGAATTCTGAAGAAAAAAAATTTGGTCACCAAAGGGTTAATGCGTAATTACTTGTGCTATAACGCTAAACATACCACTAAAAAAATTTTTTTCAGAATGTAAAAAAAAAAAATACAGACATTTAATGGGTTAACACATGACCCAAATATGGTTCAACAATGTAAACATTTAATTTTTGAATGTGCAGTAATAGATCTAACATAAAAAAAATTCAGAATTTATAAAATAATGAAATGCTACTGCGAGGTGAATCATTTTATTTCGTTATTAATAAAATAGTTTAGGTCGTCAATGGGTTAATGCATGCATTTACAACTTCAAATATTTACTATTGAAGTGTAGAGCAATTTATTTTTTCATATAAAAAATTATTTAGAAATTATAAAAATAAAAATCTAAGTCACCAATGGGTTAAGGTATGGTATTTAAAGGGTTAAAACACTTCAAATCCACGATTTAAGCCTATGTCAAACTATTTTGATGTGAAAATTTTTATATCAAAGTTAAAAGAAAATTGAGGTTGTCAATGGGTTAACGTATGACCGCTCATGTGGTATAATTTTAAATATTTACCAATTAAGTGTAGCACAACAAACCAAAAAATCGTTCATAATATCGTTATAAAAATAAAATAATAGATAACGAGTGGGTTAATGCATGAGCGTAAATGTGTTTCTGAATTTTTGATTTTGAATTTTTCGTTTCTGAAAAAAGTTCTCTGAATTTTTCCTTCTGACTTTTGGTTTCTGACAAATGATTTCTGAAAAAATTTTTCACAAAAATAGTATTTCTGAATTTTTTCTATCTGAATTTATGGAGGGCATCATCCAGAGCATCTTCTTTAACTTAGCTTAGGAAGCAAACTTCACGCAGTCAACGAAAAAAAATTGTACTTGAACCTGGTGTGGTGGATCAGCAACACTTTACCACGGCTCCCGTCATAAATTCAGACAACAAAAATTCAGAAACACATTTTTTCAGAAAACATTAGTCAGAACCCTTTTTTCAGAAAGCCAAAATTCAGAAGTCAAAACTCAGAAGTCAAAATTCAGAAGTCAAAATTCAGAAGTCAAAATTCAGAAGTCAAAATTGAGAAAGTAACCAGAAAAAACATTAAATTTTGCGCAGATCCCCGATTCGGGACCCGATCCACGTTTTTTATGTGCAGAACACCTTTCCGCATAGGCGGCCTTCGGCCGCGCTTCAAACAATAACCCTGGGCTACGCCATTCCAACTCCGGATGTGTGCCATAGCCGTGGCTACCGCCACGGTGATGTCCTTCCGCGTGCCACGTTTCCCACTCTTTTCTCACAGGGTAATTTGTGATTACAACAACCACATGAAAATGACAGAAAAATTGTGAACTTTAACTGCAAATATCTCGCAAAATTCTAAAAATATCGGATTTCGCCCTCCAGATTATTCATTTTTTCATTCATTTTTCTGTTAAGTGATTTCTGAATTTTTCATTCTGATTTGTTGTTTCTGAAAAAAGATTTCTGAATTTTTCATTCTGACTTTTTGTTTCTGAAAAGTGTTTTCTGAATAAATGTTTCTGAAAAACAGTATTTCTGAATTTTTTCTTTCTGAATTTATGGGGGGCACCCTTTACCACACCACTTTGGTCACCATCTTGAGTTAGATACCAAAGACTCTCTTTTCACTCACTGCGCTCTACAACCACACAACATTGAATGCAGCAAGGCAGCTATATCATCTCTGCTGCACTAGAAAGAAGCTCTCTGTAAACTTTTCTTAACTTTATAAATTTTTTCTAATTTTCCAAATCCAAAAATTACTCAACATCAACTAACTTACACTTTTATTCCATTTGGTAGGGAGTGAAAATTTAAAACTTTTAAAAGCAATCAAAAATAACAAAAATTTTCACAAATTCCTTAGGCCAACACATTTAATTTAATCAACCACTTTAAGGATTATGTCTGTACGTCGAATGGCAAATTAAAGTTTCAGCCTTTAAAATGGCACTCAACATGTTGGAATTGTAAATCAAAGCAAAACAACCCCTAAACGACTGAGTCAAACATCACTCAGGCATGCCATTAAATTTTTTCTAGTGATGCATGTCTATCTTTTTAAAACAAATACACTGACATACGCACATATGTATGTATAACGTGTGTATATGTAGGTATGTATACCATGTCCTAGTGGTGCAATTTGACAAAAAAGCCAAAATCCAAATAACTTTAGACAGCCTTTCGGCAATCCAACAGCAACAGTGGCATAGCAGACACATACATATCTAGATACATATATATTAGGGATGGTATTTTTTGTATTTACACAATTTCGGGATATAATTTTACAATCCCGAAATTATTCCGGAGATTCGAAACAAATTGGAGATGCCAACTTTTGAAGTTTTGAAATGTTGAAACAGATCAGAGATGCCAACTTTTTTAATTGTAGCAATTTCGGGTTTTTCGGCATATGATTTTGCAATCCCGGAATTAGACCCGAGTTTTATGTAATAGCTATTCCTCAAGATTTTCGTTTAAAAAAGGTGGGAAATTATTTAATAGACTATCTAAATCTAAAATAACGTGTGTTTTGTGAATAAAATAAGTTATTAAAATTTTTATCAAAAATTCGAAATTTCGTTCGAAAATTAAATGCAAACCGTTACTTGCGAAATATTAACCAGAACTGTAAGAGGTCATAATTTGTTCTGCAGGCTTTTTTTTGTCGCCTCTTATTGAAAATTCTGTTAATTTTTCTCGATTTTTTCAACTCAAAGGTGACATAACGCCAATTGATATTATGACACTCCCCCAGTGACAAAACTCCAAGTAAAAACATGATATTATGACACTTACTTGTTGAGCAAGTGTGAAAATCCGAGTTTTTAAGCAAAAAAGTGACATAACTCCAATTGATATTACGACACTACGCCGTGACATAATCCCAAATTAAACAAAATTTAACTATGACGTATTACCATACTGCAAGGGAAGTGCCAAAACTCAATTTTTTTTAATTGGGATTATGCCACTTGAAGTTATGTCACCTCACCAAATTTACAGTTATATGAAAAATCAGCATTTGTTGGACAATACTCAACTAGCGATACTCGTTCTATACCAGAAAATACCAGAAAAACTCATGACAAGCGAAATGTCTTCTAAGAGGGAGCGTCCTAAAATCGCCCTTCCCATTCTTAACTTTATACCTAGCGGCTATCCCACGGGGTATGGAGCTATTCACAGCATTCGTCTGATTTCATTGGGCTCTTTGATGTCAGTCAGCTGCTGCCACGACCTGCCAGCTTGTCGTGCACTCTCTTGGTAAAGCCAGTTGTCATCACTTAACGCAAAGTCGAAATGACTGAGAATTATTAAAGGGACTTTATTTTTAAGCTCATATTTTAGCAGATACTTTTTGTAATTAAATGGAACTTTTTGAGCAAAAACAAAAAAATAAGTAAAAAAAGAAAAAAATAAAATAAAAAAAGAAAATTAAAAAATTAAAAAGAAAACGACGCAAAAAGAGGATACCAACTATAATTTTGGCCAAAACAACAGCCAGACCACCAAAAAGCACTAAGCTCGCAACTAAATGAATGGGGCGCCATGAAAGCCTTAGACGAGCTTACAGTGCATACACAGTTATTTACGGTTGAACGTACATATATATGTGTGAATGTATGCGTGTATGTATGTATGTATGTAAGTATGCGCTTTGGCAGTGTCGAATTCGCCACTATTTCATGGTGCATGCCCTTGCTTGGGAGCGCACAGCAATGCTAAAGGCAATAAAAGAAAAGAAAAAAAGAAAAACAACCCAACGCCGGTGATTTGGGCAATCCCAGCAAAAATTCAATGCTTGGCCGGGGGGTGGGGGAGTAGCTACTGTCTGCATTGAGGGTTCAGCATTTGTTTTCGTTTAAAGTATTTCCCATTTATTTTCTATTTTGTTTTTGTTTTGCGTTCTTTTTTCTCCCCTGCTCTTGTTGTTGTTGTGAATTGATAGAAAGTGGTTGTACGGTCGGAAGGTGAATGTTACTGTGCAGTCAGCCATCAAACTAGAAACGCCAGCATTTATTGCCATTAGATGGATTTGAGGCAAAACTTTTTATTTGCTTTTGTTTAAGTTGTTTGCAACTACCCCCAAAGGGGATGGAAAACTTCTTCCTCTTCTTTGCTGACTTTATCTCTACTTTTCCCCCATTGCCATCCAATCTGTAGCACAGCACGAAATCAGCTGCTGAAATATTTTCTTCATATGTGTAAATAGATTAAAGGAAATCGATAACGAAACAAATCGTATGACTGACTCAGTGTTGTGATGAGTTGTGCTGATGAAATTGTGGCAAATCGGCGTGAAAGGAAAATTAGTAAGGTTCGCATGGTCTTCGGCTGTGATGTGGGCATTTTACCTTACAACTATGTATGAACTGATTGGATTTTTAAGAAGGAAAGTTCGAGCTTTAGCAATTTTGCGGGCGATGACATAATGCCAAGTGGCATAATGCCACATAAAAAAATTGATGTTATGACACAACAGGTAGATTGGCATATGGATTTGTTTTTTGTAAAATTGCCTGCTGTGACATAACGCCAATTTGTGTTTTTGGGATTTTGACACTATAGTTGCAGTACCGTAATCCTAATTGGCTTGAGAACACCAGTGTTTGTTCGTATTAAAAAAAGGTTTGTCTCTTAGCATGGGATTGTGTCTCTTTTTCACTTGGGATTGTGATATACCTATTAAGCGGATGTCTTCAGTTTCACAATCCTAATCCTTAAGTGGATAAAAATAGAATTTCATGTCCATGAAAGGTATATACAATATCTTTGTTAAATGCAATATGGCCGCTCGGGGCTTGGGTTGAATATCGTACGCTCATACCAAACAAAGCAAATCAAGCCAGTGCCGTCAGGGGAGCATTAAACTTTAGGCAAAAGAAGCGCAATTTTTTTTTTTTCATTTTCATTTTTATTTTGTTTTTGTTTTCGGTTTTTTTGTTTGAGTACAAAAGAGTTCACGCACCTCAAAGCAAATGCGCTGCAATAAATAGTGGTAAAATAAATAGAAAAGGCAAGCATTCGTTAACCTTAGACATGCAGCATGAATGGAGACTTGGAGTTCGCAGGTGCGGAAAATACCAAAACAATCACAAAAAGTGAAAATTAATAACAAACGGAAACTTGCACTAAACCAATGGTGGGCATTTACGTTTCTGTGAGTCATACCGTATTCGGTCTACAAACGTACACAATCGTGTTTTAAATGGATACAAGTCGAAAGACAATGGAACCGCATAAGGGCAAGAAATTATATTCACTTATCGACCCTACGTTCAACAGATAAAACTGTGTGGCAGTGAAAAATACCCTTTCTGTTTATTTTTTGCTTTATTTCAAGCTAAACTTAACTCTATATCTGGTAACTTATAACTTTAATTGTTACTATTTACTATATTCCCGGTTACTCTAAAATGTATTCCTGCTTACTACTTACTTCACCTCGGATTACTCTTAATTTTATATTTGGTTACTCATAACTTTGTTTGTAGTTACTCTTAACTATAATTTTGGGTACTATTGACTTTATATCCGGTTACTCTTAACTCTTAACTTAATATCTGGTTACTATTAACTTTATTCTGGTAACTCCTAACTTTATTTTTGGTTACTCTTAACCTCATTGCTGGTTAATCCTAATCTCATTCCTGATAACTTTATTTTTGGTTATTATTTACTTTGTTTCTGTTTACTTCAAATAAACTGTATTCCTGCTTACTATTTACTTCACATCGGGTTACTCTTAATTTTATATTTAGTTACTGATAACTTTGTTCGTAGTTACTCTTAACTATAATACTGGGTACCATTGACCTTATATCTGGTTACTCTTAACTCTGTTTCTGGCTACTCATAACTTTATTTTTGGTTACTCTTAACTTTATATCTGGTTACTATTAAATTTTTTTCTGGTAACTTCTAACTTTATTTTTGGTTACTCTTAACCTGCTTCCTGGTTACTCCTAACCTAATTCCTGGTTATTCATAACTTTATTTTTGGTTATTTTTTACTTTGTTTCTGTTTACTTTAAACTGTTATCCTGGTTGTGTAATTACTTATATGTAGCTCTATTTTGAGATTTCTAAACCTACACACCACTGTGCATTTCAGCCACACAAGCTTTTCGGATTTACGCTTTTATGGATGACGTACAATCTGGCAAACTCAACTGGCAATCAGCCTTGGCCGTGTAATTTGTACAACAAAAAATCGCATTTACGGTTTTTTTTGTTTCTATTTTTGTTAGTCGCGAAAAGTTGAAACATGAAAAAATTGTGACCTTTTGCGCGCGCTGAAGGCAATGACTTCCAAATTACACTTTTGCGTCACAATTTATGATTTATGGAGTCGAAGGTCTGGGTTCAAAGGTAAGTAAATCATTGCCAATGTTATTCGAGTTTAAATTTAGTTCCTGTAAAATATTAAAGTACAAGAAAAATGGTGGGAAAATTACTTAAAAACCTTAACCCTTGTGTTTAGGTGTTAACTCTGGTGGTTCTTAACAAGGTTGCCACTTATTTGAAATTTTGAAAACTGACATTTGAAATGGCAATATTTTTATCAAATGAAAGAGGTGCCCTCGTTTTTTTTTTGATTTTTTACTATAATCTCTATTATCTTGACAACATCTTGGCCCCTGAATATAGGGTTTTCACGTCTTACAAATTTTTGCAAGTGTAATTGAGATTGAACAGAATGTTCCTAATCTTATTAAGTTTATTTAATGTAGATAATATACTAAAATCGAAGGTCTTTTAACTAAATTGTGCCTCACTGTATGTTTTTAAAGTGTTGCCACCTATTTCAAAATATTTATTTAAATTAAGTGAGCTTTGCCGAGTAGCACCGATATGAAGTAAAGAGAATTTCATGTCGTTGTTGAACAAAAATAGTTAAAGGTGTAGTTACTTCGCAGAGTTGCCACCTAATTTACATACGCGCTATTATCTGAAAAACAACTTGATTTATTTGTACGAACTTTTTGATATGGTACAATCTAAAAGCTTTTAAACTAGTTTTTTTTATAGGTTGCCACATATTCGAATTTTTGTTTGTTTATTAAATGTTGCCACCTATTTCTGTTAGATAAATATCTTACGCCATTTTCGCTATTAGCTCAAAAATACTAAACCCAATTTCATTACTGCATGCGCTATTTTTAGTGGAAAACATGATCCGTATAAAAAATTGTTGTGTTACAAAAATGTAAGTGCTATGTTACTGTTACAAAATTCAGCCGAAATTTTAAAAATACCATCGGCAGTCAGTTTATACTTTTTGTTTCCTAAAAACAAAAAAAAAAATATTTTAAGATGGGTTAGACTTTTTATTAAGTTTTATGAATTTATTTAAAACAAAAAAAAAACAAAAAACCGAGTGTATGATTTTGAATTTGAGCCCAAATTTTTAAACGTGTCGGTGTATGGAATTTTGAGTTCAGCAAATTCCTGAATGACTCTATGTTCGATTGCACTTTGTGGGATTAGAATTGATCGGCCTGGCACCTAATTTTTTCCATTTCACCCAAACTTGAACTTTCTTTCTATTTTTTTCCTTTCCTCATTTATTTCCATTTCTTAAAGCTTTGTTAAAATACTCATACACATGCTATTTGAATTTTTTTAATTCTATTTTTTAGCCAGATTTTATTTGCCTTACACACAAAATGGACGAAAAATGAGAAAACAATGAGCTTTTTGCTGACATCAGTAAAACAAAGTTAATAAACGAAAAACCCTTTCAAATATTTTCCCAAAAGAAAAAAAAAACAACGAAAACGTTACAATGAGAAGGTTAACAAACAAAAGAAGAAGAGAATAACATTTCACGTTACAGCTCGAAGGTATTTTCAATTTGTAACTAAAATCATGCTTTCTAACACAAACACACACACACACAAGCACATGTGCAGGATACACATATGTGTGTGTGCACATTGAAATGTTATAAATTACAGTTAATAGCAAAAAAAGGTATACTAAATCCGTCAATGTATTGGCGCGTTAGACAAAACATCAAATCGAAATACGTACGAGGAAATAAAACTTAATTGCATCATTGCGTCAACAGTGCGCGTTTAAGCGTAAATTTAACAAATAAATAAAACAAAAGATAGGATTAAATCGCGATATACAAAAGCTTGCTAAGAGCATGTGTATACTAGGGGGTGCTGATAAGTCTGTGCTTGGGGAATAATTTTTTGTTAAGAGAACCGATTTTCAGAAGCTTAAAAATAATCTAAAAAGAAAAAAAATACAAAAAAATCATGATTTTTTTCGACTATTAAAAAACATCCAAAAACAAACAAGTAAGGAAGTCTAAGTTCGGGTGAACCGAACATTAAATACCCAGCGCTAGTTTTCAGAACGAGATACAAATACCATGACTTGGCAATGATATAGGCCCTAGAATCTTATTTGAAATTTTCTATATCAAAAAAGGGGGCGTGGTATTCATCCGATTTCGCCCATTTTAAACACCAACCTGCCTTGGCCAGAAAGTAACTTGTGTACCAAAATTCATGCGAATATCTCAAGTTTTACTCAACTTATGTTAATTTATGTGATTTTCGATATCGAAAAAGGGGGCGTGGTTATCAAATGATTTCGACAATTTTCAACAGCAGCTTACCTTGGCCAGAAAGTAGCCTGCATAACAAATTTCATGCAAATACCTCAATCTTTACTCAAGTTATGTTAATGTGTGTGATTTTCGAAATTTTCGATATCGAAAAAGGGGGCGTGGTTATAACTCGATTGCGACAATTTTCAACAGCAGCCTACCTTGGCCCAAAAGTAACCAACACACCAAATTCCATGCATATATCTCAGTTTTTACGCAAGTTATGTTAATTTATGTGATTTTCGAAATTTTCGATATCGAAAAAGGGGGCGTGGTCCGATTTTACCCATTTTCAATACCAATCTATTCTGAATCCAAATAAGTACGCATTTGGTGAAAATATCTCATTATTTGCTCAATTTATCGTGTTAACGGACAGACGGACGGACATGGCTCAATCAAATTTTTTTTCGATCCTGATCATATTGATATATGGAAGTCTATATCTATCTCGATTTCTTTATACCTGTACAACCAACCGTTATCCCTACAAAGTTTTAATACCCTTATACTAGTACTAGTACGCCGGATATAAAAATCAAAAGTAATCAAAAAAATCAAAGATAATCGAAAAAAATAAAAAATTATCTAACTTAAATTCAACTTTTGTTTTATTACTTTTGATTATTTTTCAATTATTTAAACAATAATCATTAAAATTTGAATGTAATGGTAATCAATTATTAAATGGTTTCTCAGAAAAATAATCAATCAAACCGGCAAAGATTACGACTAAAAAAAATCCAAAAAAATAAAAAAAAGAACAAAAAAAATAATCAAAAATAATGAAAGTAATCAAAAAAATTTAAAAAAAAACTAAAAATAATCGAAAAAAATAAGAAAATATCAAACAAAAAATTTTATTACTTTTTATTATATTTGATTACTTTTCAATCAATTAAAATTTAATCATTGAAAGTAATGGATTCTCAGAAAAATAGTCGATCAAACAAGTAATCATTACTTAACAGTTCTGGTACAAATTCACTGAAATTTTTTATTTTTGCTCCTTAGCTCAAACTTTGGGACCTTTCAACAGTCCCTCGTAAGCTCTATACAAATACTACACACTTACATACATACATACAATCATATGTGAAACGGTTCTTTGGAGCTTTATAGCTTTAGTGGTATTTTAATTAAAAAACGGAAAATTGAAATTTTGTATAAAAAACATACGAAGCAAATAACAACGAATACCCAAATAAATATTCTTATATTTGAATGTAATGTGAAATTTGTGGCGCGTGAAATTCTCATACGTCGAGCAAAAAATATTAGTGAGGACATTCGTGGAAACGCGAATTTCAATTTCAATTTCTATTTTTTTATATTTAGTATTTTTCTCTTGTTTTTACATTTGGTCATTTAGTAGAATTTAGTGTTTTTTTTTTAATTTTCCTCTATTTTTACGGAAACATTTTGGTATAATTTGGAATGACTCTGAGATGATATATGTATAACGACTGCTGAATGGAATATCATCCTATTTCAAAATATTTTTAAAAACGCTCTATCTCAGAACTTGTTTGAAAAAAGCCCTTTATTTTGCTTTTTTGGCAACAATTTTAATCAACTTCGGGACTGAGTTATAATCGGAATTACATATGTACATACATACTTTTACTGCCCGCATTCCATAATCCACAGTTTTCCCTATTTCACCATACTTTTGAGACTATTTCGGTAATTTTTAGAAATTATTTCCCTATAAACTAAGTTTTTTTTATAGTTTCGGAAATACTCAAGGTTTATAAAATATTTCGGGCTTCCTCTGGTTTTTTTAAGTAACTTCCATTTTTAGTCTATTTCTTTGGTGTCCATAGTCTGGACTATTTTAAAAGTTTTTCTATAGTGTTATCGTAATATTTTCGGTATATATTCGGAAACACTCTTTTTTTTTACTTTCGTGATTGTTTTCGTAATACATGTGGTTTCTTTGCTCTTATTTACTGATCTCATCATTTGCTTTTTGGAATTATACCTGGACTATTTCAATAGTATTTCGGACTCATGTTACTATTTAATTTTATTTGTGGGCTGTTTTTCGGAGAATTTCAGTACCATTTTCTCAATCGTTTCGGTATAAATTTAGCATAATTTTGAAATTGTTTTGAGATTATGTCCATAATTATTCTTAAAGGGTTTCGACATTATTTCTGCATATTTTTGACGCAATTGAGTGTAATGATTTGATTAACGTGATCAATTTCGGGGTTATTAGAGAATGTTGGTCGATAATTTTTGGATTAACTAATGGCATAATTATGGAATTATGTCGTTATAATGCTTTGTTCTTATGTGGGACCATTTGAGATTCTTTCGTTTTAACGATTTCATCTTTTTTGGAAATATTTGGGATTATTTTCGCTACGATCATTTGAACGTAAGTTTTGGGGTGCTTTGACTTTACAAATATTTTGCAAATATTTCGAGAAATTTTTGACAATACATATATGTATGTCTAATTTTAGTAGATATAATACTAGAGACCGATTTGGAATCATTTTTGGATTACATCGTAATACATTAAGGATCATGTCGGAACTTTTCGCGATCATTTATAGATTATTTCGAGTTCATTACAAGACGATTTCACTATTTTCGCATATGATTTTTGGGACCACATTAATGTGTGAATTTGCATAGGTTGTCGCTCAACGTAATAAATTTCAATAATCATTTCCGGGTTACTTCGATATTGTTTCGAGTTTTTATATTTAGCCTTTAATTGTTGGCACATTTTTTTAAGGAATGCGAAAAAGGCGAGACACATTTCCTTGGCATATCAGGCAAGTTATTGAAAACCTAAATCAATTTAGTTTGAACAATGAAATCTCGTGCTGACAAATGCAATGCGCTGAGTTCATGTAGGCGTTTTGTGCCAACTCTTCAATTCCTTACGCCATCATTTCCAGCAGCACTTCCTTCTTGTACATACATAAAATGTACATTCATTTCCCTTTTGGTGTTTGTCAGTTTCAATTCTGAAAGCAAGCGCACTTTTTTGTTTTGCAAATTTGTTTTTTTTTACTTTTTTGTATTTTGCCAATTCCTTGCTTTTTTTTTTTTTTTTTTTTTTGCATTTTCCATTCAATACCATTACTTTTCTTATTTATTTTCGCATTCAGCAAACGTATTGCGATTGGCATTTTGTGGACTGAAAAAAAACCAAAGAATGATATGCATTTGGTACCAAAAATGGCAGAAACAGTGCAGAAAGGATTGTAATGCTCTGTACGGCAGCGGTTTCCTACCAATCACGATTGCATGTTTTCAAAATGGCAACCAGTGTTCCTGTGAGAATTTTATTTAAAACGATTTTTTTTTTTTATCGAACGTCATACCACCATGCGCCTCAGTGCTGTGCCATCAAGTCAGTGAGTCAACAAGTTATTTATGTATGTATGTAAGTGCTATTAATAGTAGTGGTAGTAGTTGTAGTTAGCATGGGCAGCGAGTCTGTTAGCCAGTCAAAGCTTGTGATAGTAATATATCTTATGGCACAAGCAAGGCAAGTCGACAAGCTAACAATGAACTCACCCACCAACCATTGAGTTGTTAAT
The DNA here is from genome assembly GCA_951509765.1 of Sphenella marginata. Classification (NCBI taxonomy): domain Eukaryota; kingdom Metazoa; phylum Arthropoda; class Insecta; order Diptera; family Tephritidae; genus Sphenella; species Sphenella marginata. The sequence goes on from OX608079.1 coordinate 19,627,735, forward strand.
AATGGCAGCGATCGGTTGGTGCATTTCGCCAAAGTGGGTCAATATATCGTATATAATTTCCACTTCGTAGTTTGTTGGTATTTTTATTCTTCTGGAGCTGTAATGCTTTTTTCACCACAACACACTTTCGTTGCTGATATTCATAGATGGGGAAATACAAAAGGAGGGTGCATATGAAAGGACACTGGGGATTTGGACTAAGCAGAAATGATAAGTTTTAATCAAATTTCGTGTAAGGGAATATTGGTAAAAAAAACAGATTGACCTATTCTTGTTATTTTTGTAATAATGATAAAATAAAAAAATTGTATACTATAATTAAGCGGTTACCTCCATCTTAAAAATAATAACATAGAAAGGAGCGAGTTACAATTTATAAGGTACAAGGTGCAAGGTGCAAGCTACAAGATACTAGCTAAAAGGGCAATTTATAAGGTACAAGGTATAAGTGATAAGGTACAAAGTATATGGTACACGGTACAAGGTCCTATGCACACGGTACAAGTTACAAGGTACAAGGGGGAACGTACAAGGTACAAGTTATAAGGTACAAAAAACAAGGTATAAGGTACAAGGTACAATGTAGAAGTTACAAGGTACAAAGTATGTATATGGTACACGGTACAAGGTACTATGCACACGGTACAAGTTACAAGGTACAAGGGGGAACGTACAAGGTACAAGGTACAATGCACAGGGTACAAGGTAGAAGTTATAAGGTACAAAAAACAAGGTGTAAGGTACAAAACACAAAGGTATAAGGTACAATGCACACGGTACAAGGTACAAAGTACAAGGTGCAAAGTACCAGGTACAATGTACAAGGTACAAGGTACTTACTATGTATACCGGTGTAATGTAGAAGGTACAGAGTACAACTTTCAAGCTCCTAAATCAAAGCTGTTAGGTAATGATTACTAATCATAATAATTATATAATTAGTAATTAGATTCTTTTTTTTTTTGAATGGTGAAGTAATGATTATATTACGATTATTTTCAGATACGTACGATTACTAATTGATTACGATTACAGGTAATCGAAAAATAATCAAGATTAATAAAAATTACGAAAAAATAATAAAAAGGAATCGAAAAATAATTTGCATCAAAGTCAAGTACCAAAATGTTATTGGCTGATTTGTTATTGAAGTGAATATACCTAAATATCTAATTATTTTGTTCAGATTTTTTTTACGTTTTAAATGCAAATTTTTCGAAATAAAATGTATGTATGTTTAGAATGATGAGCTTTCTAAATTTTTAAAAATATTCGAAAATAATCAAAAATAATGCTTGAAAGTAGTCAATTATTTTTTTTTTTGATTACTTTTGTTTATTTTTGATTATTTTCTCGTAATCCCAACTAATCTTAATTACTTGTTGATTATTTGTAATCGTAATTAATTAATGATCAGGAATTGTTAAAAAAGAGAATTATGTATGTAATCAATACCATTCCTTTTCAAATTTCATCTAATTGATTACTAATCGTAATCCAAATTTAACAGTTCTCCACTAAATAACCCACGCTCTAACTGTTATCTCTTCATTGCAAAATATTTCATATATGTATGTATGTATGTCCATACTTCCGGTCATTTGCATCATCGACGTACGCGAAGACTTCACTAGAACCAGTCAACTGATAAGAGAACAACGAACTGTCTAACCATTCAACCAACGAGCCAACAAACCAAACAAAAAAGTTGCAACCAAAGCATCAGCCAACCAAGCAACCAACCGATTTAAACCCCCAATGATATGAACCAAGTATTTCAGAATAATAATGAAACTCCATTTTGTTTTTTTCTTTCTTATTTCAAACTTTTGTTGTTTGCTTAATTAACCCAGTCGAATGCGCTTTTGTTAATACTAAAGTATACTAAAGTAGTTGTAACTGTACACATGTGGTTATAAGTGGATGTGAGTGTGTGTGTGTGTGGAAACCAATCAGGATGGCGGATTTGTGAATTACAGTCTATTGACCCATTTACTTCAACACAGACCAAATGCATAATTTTTAGAAATGAAAAAAGTTTCAAGTGAAAATACTTATATAGTATAGCGATTTAAGCGATTTAAGCTATTTAAGTTATGGTATTTATAATATTTTGAATAATGTATGCATATTAGGGTGTGTTCTAAAAAAAGTGTTTTTAATTTTTACTTTGTAAAATCGAGTAAATATATTTAAAAATGCTCTAATGTGAGTTGTTTTTAGTTCTACTTAATTCTAATACGAGAAATTATATTAAAAAAGCTATTTTTTTAATTGTGACTCTCCATTGCTTTTTGTTCAGACACCCTACAAATTTTGCAAAGCCTCCAGGGCTCCATTAAAATATTCTATAATATTTTTTTCAGCTTTCTTTGCGCCGCCATGATAAAAATAATGCATAACCACACAAATAGAAGCACAAAAAGAAAAAATTTTAAATTTTTGTCTGTCTGTTTGTTCGCGCATCACTCAAATTCAGTACAAAGGAATTGAAAGCGATTTCCACCCATACATTGCTAGATGTTCAACTTAAAGTTTAGAACCAATTTTGAAGCAAGCCAATATGTATTCTCGCTGTATACAGTGGAGGCTATAAAATAGTAACAAAAATGTCTGACTTTGCTTTCTTATAAAATACAAATTCTACATTATGCTATACGAAAATATAAAAAGTCATAACAGGATAAAAAAAAACCCAAAACCACAGTTTTTGGAATTTTTGTCTGTCTGTTTGTTTGCGCATCACTCCATTCGTGATCAAGTAAATTGAAAGCGATTTCCATTTTTGCATTGCTAGATGTTTAACTCAAAGTTTACCATCCATTTTAACCCCATTAAATGATTTATTCATGCGTATACAGTGGTGGCTATAAAAAAAGTTTCTTCTTTTTGACTTCCTTTTTCTATAAATTATATATTTACTCCCTCATGTTACGAGTACTTGCTCAAAAATCTTATAACAAAATTCAAGAACACAAAACAACAGTTTTTGCAATTTTTGTCTGTCTGTTTGTTCGCGCATCACTTAAGTCTTGCTTTATGCAATTTAAACCAATCTTTACCAATGTGCTTCTAGTTGTCCAACTTAACGTTTACGATACATTTGAGCGCTATTCACATTTTGTATTCGCGAGTATACAGTGGTGGCTAAAACAGTTGGATGAAAATATGTATTTCCTTTAGTGAAAGAGTGCGGCCATGTTTTTTTTTTTTTGTTTTTTTGTTTTGTACTGTTCCATTTTTATTCAAAAAAGCAGCTGTGTTTTACAATTAACTGCCTCATTCAACTTTTTGTAGCCATAAAGCAGTCAGTTTACTCGCTTTAATTTTAATCTGGGCTATTTATTATCAAAACGAATAATCGATTCAACACAAAAAAAAACGAACACATTGTGCATTTTAAAGCTCACCTTTTTATAACTGCATGATTGAGTGTATAATATCGTATCTACAAAACGTTATCGAAAGCAACTGCAATGAAAAAAATTAGGGAAATATGAATATATTGTTTTTAAAAATTTTTAAAAATTTTATGATTTGCATTAAAGAGAGATTATTGGAAATTAATTTATCACTCACACATTTAATACAAGCGATTTTATTATTCTTATTTCTACATATTTTTCCAAGTTTCAGCTTGAAATTTTAGCTAAAAAAAAATTAAAAAAAAAAAAAAACAAAGAGACCAACAAATTCTTTGTGCACTCCTAAAATAACAAATTCCTGTAACAATTTCTAAATAATTTTAAAACCAAAAGCCTTTCACAATAATTCTGTAATTCAAAACTTAATTTTCTCTTTGATGATTTGCGCAACAAACCACAGCAACGCGAGCTTTTTAAGTGTGGCTGTTGGTAAGGGCGCGCACTTCAAGAAAGTAGACCAGATAAAGCACTTTACTTCAAGTAGCATTTGAAAGAAATTTTCGTTGAAACTTAAAGGTGCATGATACTTGAATTGAAATTTACAAATAACTTAGCGCATAGAAATAAACATATTTAAGCAGGGGCGGATTTGAAAGAATGAGGTCAGCAGGGCAAATGGTTTGAAGGGGCCTCAACTAAGGGCCTTAAAAATATAACAAAACCTCGTCTGTGCATTAAAGATATTGAGAAAAATTGCATTTTGTTTTAAAAAAACACGAAAAAAAAGTTTTTAGTATTTTTCGTATTTTTGTTTGCATGTTTGTTCGTGCATCACTCAAAACCAGTTGACAAGAAATGGATGCAATTTTCAGCAAAATGTTGCTGGGTATCAAACTTTAAGTTTAGGCTATTTTTTAATGCACTTAAATTGCTTATTTCCGCTGTATACAGTGGTGGCATTACAAGTTGGGTGAAAATATTGGTGAGTATGTATTTGTATGTTTATACAATGAATGCTAATAGTTATAGCGTAAAACCGCATGCGGCAGGCTTTAACTGGGGTACTAAAGCCATGAAAAACAACATTTAAACTTTTTGTCTGTCTGTTAGTATGTTTGTGCGCGCATCACTCATAAACCCCGCTAGAGAATTTAATTCAATTCTCACCGTTGTGCTGCTGCATCTTTATCTAAAAGTTTAGAATGTATTTTAAGGTATAGCTTCTAAAATATTTTTATTTGTACTCGCCCTAAATGATGCGCTTTTCTGGGCCATTTCCTAACAAAAGCTGTGTAAAATACGGTCCTGTATGTGCGTAGATGCGTAAGGCACAAAATCAATTATTTCGATTGGCCATACAACTTCTACTAAATAAGTAAATATTGAAAGGATTACTCAAAACAACTGTAATTGAAATTTCACAATTATTGTAGAAAGCCATTAAGTATTTGAATATTTTAAAGTAAATGAATTTTACCGCTTGTTTCGAAGTTAGTTTTCGGATTTTGTATGACTGACAACAACAAGTAAAAGCTTACAAAAAGACAAAAATCTGTGAAATTTAATAACAATCAATTAAGACGCTGTAACAATTTGTATGCCAAGGTAGTTGATATTTTTTTGAGTAACTTTTTATGGTAGTAATAACGTGTTAGTGGTCTAATGCATATATTTCTGTCCGATGACAAAGTTTTATACATACCCTATATTTTGAAGTGAACCTTCAGCAGTACAATGGTGATGCAGCCATTTAGATATATTTAGGATTTATTTAGTTATGCGCGTACAAACACACACACACAGTGGTGGCATGAGCTGCACTTTATATCTGTGGTCATAAGCGATAACAACCTAACTCGACTTAAGAAATTAGACCAACTGAAATTTCTTCTGACGATTTTTTGTAACAAAACTGCTTTATAACTTAGACAAACATATTGTATTTAATTGTTTAGAAACAAAATAATAAAAGACCATTGAAAGTCTTGAAAAATTTCTCAATGTTGCTATTCAAAATCGGCAGCAAAAATTTCAACTGGTATAATTTCTTAAGTCGACTTAGGCTGTTATTGCTTATGACCACAGATATTAGCTACAACCGTCTTACTATACGGCAACTTAGCTTTTGTGAACTTTCTTACATTAATCTATTTCTAATTAAAGTTTTGCAAAGAACAAGCATGAATCATACAATAATTGTGTTGAGAACACAAGAGAGAGAGATAGAGAGAGCGAGAGTACTACAACAAAAAGTCTTGACACTAAATATGCGTACGCAGAAGTAGTTCAAGCGCTTCGGTATTTACTCTTACTCGTACGCCAAGCAGACATTCAACGAGTTTAAGTGATTAAAATATCAAACTTTAAGTAATCTGTGAAGTGATTCATTGCTAGCGTCAGAATGAGTAAATAAAGCTGAATTTTTGTTGAAAATTTAGATTGCTTTAGAAATAAAAATATTTAAAGTTCAAATTAAAATTTTCACATTTAATTTTTAAAAAAAATTTATTTAAATACTGAATTAAAATTTTTTTTTTTCATTTTCACATTAAAAAATAAAAAATTTTTATTGGAATTTTTTCAAACACCTGTTCAACACTTATTTCTAAACATTTTATTAAAAAAATTATTAATTTTCCAAAAACTTTTTTCGTTACTTTTAAAATTGAGCCTTGAAAATAAAAAAAATCTTTATTCAAAAATATTTTTCAATGTGCAGTTTTGAAATTTTTATAAATATTTTTTTTTTTTTTTTTTCAAATATATTGCTCTATACCCAGTTTTGAAATTGAAACTAAGTTCAATTCGAACATTGTCGCATTATATTTTATTTGGACAGTAAAAAACTAAAACACAAATATTTAAATTATATTTTTCAAAAACTGAGTTTTGAAATTTTTATGAAAAATATATTTAATTTGGAATGTTTAAATACTCGTTTTTGAAATTAGTTTTTAATTGAGCCTTACAAATAAAAAAAATACTTAATTCAAAAATATTTTTCAATGTTCAGTTTTGAAATTTTTATAAATATTTTTTTTTTTTTTTTTTCAAATATATACCCAGTTTTTAAATTGAAACTAAGTTGAATTCGAATATTGTCGCATTATATTATATTTGGACAGTAAAAGACTGAAACACAAATATTTAAATTATATTTTTCAAAAATTGAGTTTTGAAATTTTTATGAAAAAATATTTCATTTAAAAAAGGATTTAATACTTGTTTTAAAATTTTTTTATATCTTTTAATACTCGTTTTTGAAATTATTTTTTTATTTCGCCTTAAAAATAAAATTACTTATTTCAAAAATATTTTTCAATTTTCGGTTTTGAAAATTTTATAAATATTTTTTATTTTTTTTTTTTTTCAAATATATTGCTCTTTACCCAGTTTTGAAATTGAAATTAATTTAAATTCGAATATTGTCGCATTATATTATATTTGGACAGTAAAAAACTGAAACACAAAAATTTTAATTATATTTTTTAAAAATTGAGTTTTGAAATGTTTATGAAAAAATATTTCATTTAAAAAAGTGTTTAATACTTGTTTTAAAATTTTGTTATATCTTTTATTACTCGTTTTTGAAATTATTTTTTTATTTAACCTTAAAAATAAAATTACTTATTTCAAAAATATTTTTCAATGTTCGGTTTTGAAA
>OX608079.1:19639763-19644763 GCA_951509765.1 Sphenella marginata
AAAGAGCTATCACGTTAAGAATGGTAAAAACCCAACAGGAAATTGGGTGAGTGATTGTAAGGGGAAAAGGATGCCATAAAAACAAAACAAAATAAAATATCGGAAGCCCAAAAATGAAATTATTCCGAATTAATTAGAGTAATCTGCTTTCGGAATAATCACATCAACTAAATTACTAGCAATCTAACAGCAATTAACTGGCAAACTGATCATTTTTATTATCGTTCATTACTATTTTCTATTCAACCAGAATATGATTACTCATTTCTCTGAATTATAAAACCAATATATATTGTGATCATTGTAATAAGGATTAATTACTTTTTTAATCATTTTGATAAGTTCAGTCTTTTATAAATTAATCACATTATGACGGTTATTAAAAGGTTAAAAAATAATCTTAATTAGTTGATCATTATTATTTTATGTTTATCATATTAAATAGAATGTGACTATTCTAATAGTGAATAATCAGTTAATTATTATAATGGATTATTCTTACTTCCTGTTAATCAGTTTAAATAGATTGTGATTAATCACATGAATAATAGCGATTAGATTAATCAATTCAATTTACCGACTATGATTATTTCTTCATAAGTCAAAATAAAGTAATATGTTCCCAATAATTAAATTAATCCGATTGGGATCAGACTAACAGTGATTAATTATTTTGATTTACAGAACATGATTATTTCCTAAACAATCAAAAAAATAATAATGATTAAACTTATCTGATTAGGTTCAATCTAATTGTGATTAAACAGTTAATCAAGCACTTTGATTTAAGGAATATGATTATTTCTGAGGGTGAGATACACATACCTATGCGTCAAGCAATTATAAATATTTTTTTTATTCAAAATGTCTGACTTTTGTAAATAAAAAAAATTAACATTTTGCCAGCTTAATTTTTAATGTACATAGTAAATGATTGTTAAATATTCTCTCTGTTTGCTTCACTTGTCTGGGTCATACACTCTCTGCTTCCGCCTGCATTGTCAAGTCCAACCAATGACTTCTTCTTCACTTCTTTGCATAAATGTCACTCATCTCCTATCTTCCCTGTGATTTCCGCCCTTATAGCTTTTATTTTTGTCAATGTTTTCGTAAAACTACTTCATATAGTAATGTTTCATTTTGTTTATCCTCACTGACAACAATCTCTTCTTCTTCTTACACACAGTACATCTACTTATACACTTGCTTATATGCATTCTAATTTCCGTTGCTGCCCAATTTTCTGCCAAATTTGTTTTTTTTTTTTGTCAAAATAATTTCAGCTTTTTGCCAAACAAATGTTTCAAATAATTTTCCGTCATTGTAGTTATGCTTTTGAGCGTAAAATAGTTGTGTGAAACGGAATTGTTTGAGAGTTGACAAATTTGTGTGCCACATGAAAAATGAAATTGAAGGAATGCTTTGAGAAAAACTGGTAGCAGAGCATAAACTTTCTAACAAAAAATATTAGATTTTAATGCAAAATGAATGTACAAGATTAAAATTGAAATATATTGCTTTTTGAGATATGTAAATAAGTGAGGGTTGTAGGGTTTTAGAGACTTTAACTTTATCTTAATGAATGTTGAAAGCAGACGAAAGAGAACATCTATAGTGTAGTTGTTACGATTTTCTCGTACTAGGCTATAAGGAGAAAATTTTCCATAAAAAAATTATGTAAAAAAAATTTTAAATTGTTTTTTTTTCCTTCTCTTTATTAACTTTTACTAAGCTAATCTTATGTTAAAAAATTTTGCATTTTTTTTTTTTTACTTTAACGCTTACTAGACTAAAATTCGAAAAGCTCTCATAAAAAAGTATTCTAAAAAAATTCAAATTGTTTTTTTTTTCCTTCTTCTTTTTATTAACTTTTACTAAGCTATAAGGCGAAACCTTCTATAAAAATCTTATGTTAAAAAATTGTTTTGGTACAATCTTTTATTTTTACTAATTTTTACTAGGCTTTAAAGCGAAAAGCTTTCATAAAAAATTATGTTAAAAAAATGTGAAATTGTTTTTTTTTTCCTTCTTTGTATTAACTTTCTAATCTTATGTTAAAACATTAAATTTATTTATCGCATCATTTTTTTTTTTGGGTACTTTAACGCTTAATAGACTAAAGCTCGGAAAGCTCTCATAAAAAAATTATGTCAAAAAACGTTCAAAATATTTTTTGTATTCCATAAAAAATTTCAAAATTTTTTTGGTACTATTTTTAATTTTCACTAATTTTTACTAGGCTTTAAAGCGATAAGCTTTCATAAAAACTTGTGTTAAAAAAAATTAAAAAATTTTGTTTTTGTATTCTCATTTTTTAATTTTTTAACGTATGTAAGTCGAAAAGCTTTAATAAAAAAAATTAAATTTTTTTTTTTTTAAATTTCGTGTGAATTTTCTTTTATTCACAGTTTCTGAAAAATATGGTTCCTGTATTCGGAAGGGAAGTATCCGCCCCTGATCTATACTCAACTCGATTCGTTCATCCCGAATATACATACATATGTATGTACATATATACTTAGCTGAATTTAAAATCATCATACATATCTCAAACTCCTAACATTGACACTTGTCAACAACCGCAAAGGAGGAAAAACACGGCATAATGAAATTTGCAAAATGTGCACACACACACACATACATACTTACACATTTTTTGCATATACATATGTAATAAACGAACCGAAAATTGAGCCATACACAGTAGTAATGGTAAATATCCACGCAAATAACAAGAAATTAGCATGCGAAGCGAGAAGGGAGTGGTGCACCACAGGCTGTTGAATTTGAAATTTTCGAACGCTTACAGCATAGCAATTTGAGAATAGAAATAGGAAATGTGCTGTTAGCAGAGCAATGCTACAAGAAGCAAGCAGTCATATGCGTTCAGGAAGGAAATACCAGGAAACACCAGGCGGTTTTAGTGCGCCTATTATACGGTATAACGAAAGTCGCCGCTACCACCCACGCTGCGGCTACTGCACTTTAAGTTTGCCTATCTCGCACTCACTCTCTCTCTGTCTCTCTCACGCTGTCTATGTTTCTCTTGCTGTTCAAATTTGTTGTTTAGTTCGCAAAATTACAGACGATATTTTGGCACAACTTTTGCCTATTTTACTTTGCCGTTGCGACTAACGTGACAGGCATAAATAATAGAATTTGAATTTTACTCGTTTTTGTTTTCTAAAAATGCTACAGAAATTTCGCAAATATGTTCACATCCACTTGTTTTGAGACACCAATTGTGCACAGTGTGGTATTTGGAGTCAGTTGCGCCTCAACAAATCGTTTTTGGTTCTATTTTGGAGAAAGGTAAACAAATTTAACAGAGATCCCGTAATAGCCTCCAAAAAAATCCTGAAACCGAAACCGAAATCGAGACCGGAACGAAAACCGAGTCCGATACCAGAATAGGAACCGGAACCGAATCCGAGACCGATATCAGAATAGGAACCGGATCCGGAACCGAGATCGGAACCGAAACCGAAACCGAGACCAGAGTCGGATCTTATACCGATATCAGAATAGGAGCCGGATCCGGAACCGAGACCGGAACCGAAACCGAAACCGAGACCAGAGTCGGATCTTATACCGAAATCGGAACCGAAACCGGAACCGAACCCGAGACCGGAACCGAAACTAAAACCAGAACCGACACCAGAACCAAGACCAGAGTCAGAACCGAAACCGAACCCGAACCCGAGGCCGGAACCGAAACTAAAACCGGACCGAAACCGTATGATTTATACGACGAAAAGTGACTGATGACGTGGCATCACGTTTTATGTACATAATATCTTTAGACACAAAATTTTTTTTTAATTCCTCCATCGTATTGAATTACACACTGTGCAGAGTAAAGGACCACAAATAAGAGAAAATATATTCCAACGACATTCCGTATAAAGCCGCCAAAAATTAAATGAAATATCACGAGAAATTTCACAAATACAATCAACGCACGTAACATAAAAACGCCAAATGCCACAGAAGCTCAGAGTAAAACAAAAGCAAACTTTGTGGAGCTCAGCACAAATAAAGTGGCAATGTGTGAACCACAGTATATACAGTAGTAAAACTCTGTACCAATCAGCTGATTATATTCAGCGCCAGGCTGTACACGGGGTGGCAGTCAACGCTTTTTTGGCATTTCAGGGTTGTGTGTTGCAAAATTAATTTGGTGAATAAAAAAAGAAAAATTGCTAAAAGTACATCTAGATATTCTTCGGTTGTTGGTTAAGAAACATCATGCTTTATAATTATGACAAAGATGTTGTCAAAGTATACATATGTATGTTAGTACTTGTGTTTAATGTTAATTACAATGTGGCGTGTGTACACAGATTCAAGTAAAATTAAGTCCCGCAAAGCAAACGAAAAATGATAAAAGCTGTTTTAAATGATAGGTAATCTATTTTTAGATTGATCTCTGATAGGTTTTGCGATGATTTTTCGTCAAATATTATGTTTTCAATAGCACACTTGTCACAGGGTGTTGAACGTTTTACTTTGAACTATGTCGATTTCTGTGTGATTTAAGTTTTGAATAGAATTTAATAAAAAATATAGTCCAGACATGAAATTTAGTCCAGCTTAGAGATTTTATGATTAAAAAACCATTGCTTTAATAGAGGCGCCTATATCGACTCGATAGAAAGTGTGGTTTTATTTTGCAAAAGGGGGCTTGCTACCCAGAAGTGTCTACTCAAATATATAGTATAGAGCTAAAACTCAATTTATAGCTATAATCAACTCAATATAGTCTGAAAACCCAATGTTTTTTCCACTTTTTGAAATACAACAAGCAATAAAAGTCTGCTTTTCAGGTCATCGCTAACAGTAATTCGTCAGTAATATGTATTTTTGCGGAATTTTACCATTTTACTTTTATTTTTTATACTTGCCATAGAGAGAGAAAAAACACCCTATTTTTAATATGTGCAATAAATACTCTTTTTCTAAAATTACACCTTTAGTATTTTTTTGGTGCTGTAATGCAA
>OX608079.1:19649763-19862263 GCA_951509765.1 Sphenella marginata
AAGTATGTTATATATGAAAGTAAAAACTATATCCTTCTAACGTCTATACCTTTGTTCGTGAAATTCTTTTGTGGAGTGAGTTCGAAAATTGTTTAGATTCACAATCCGGGCCAACGGATGATGTGGGCGTGGCACTTCCTATACAAATGAGATTTTCAGTATCGCATATCTCTAAAAGTATTCTAACAAACCTTCTTTTTTGTTTACCTTGTTTTTTTTTTGTATACACTAAACTGGATTTTAAGGCTGTCTATCTAAAATAATTATCGATTAGAAATCGGTCATTTAGATATAAATCGATTAATAATCGATAACAATAATAATAATCGATTACAAAAAGATAATTAAAATAGGAATTGATTAAAAATGTGTCATTAAAATAATAATCGATAAGAAATCGAAAGTTAAAATAATAATCGATTAAAGTGAACATCGAAGTTCAGCAAAATTCATTTCGAACACCCTAATTCATGCAAAAATGGATTGAATTGTTATGTTCCTTTTATTGTTGCAGCAGTTTTAAAACACCACTACTAAGCAATTTTCCAACTTTACGCACCACCCTAATGAAGGTGCGTTTTTACACACAAAAACTATAACTTCACATTTTTTATGCATGCCAAATTATTACAAATTTAATATTACAAATAAAGAATGAAGAAAAGTCAAAACAATTTTAATAAAATGAAAGTTTCCTTTTAGCTTACTTAACAGGAAAGCTTTTTCGGTAGACTAAAACTATGTACTAACTACAAAAATAAGGATTTTTTACTACCGAAGCTCGTTTAAAAAAGTTTAAGAAAAAAGGAAAGCGACATCGAACTAGAAAGAGAGCAACAAAAAAACAGTTAAAAGCAACAGGAGAAAAGGGATTCTACTAAGATGATGTGCATGCAACGACAACTCAATGCTGGTGGATGTCTACTTGGATGGACATTGTCTAAGATGATAAAGAACATGCCCGTTTACAAAGCCGTTGACATCACCTCAACACACACAACACACATTATATGCGCTAGGATATTCATACATAGATTATTCAAAAGCCTTCATTGAAACAGCAAACTAGTTGGAAAAAATGCCAGTTAAGAAAGTCGAATAGTTTTCAAACTCTAGCGGAACTTTCTGGATGGCTTTTAGGGAGGTTTTGGGGATCTTTTCGGGAGATCGTTATTGAACTATTTCGGTATCAATTCGAAATCATTACATCATTGTTTCGGATTATTTTCGGGAAATTGGTGTAGGTATTTCGGGACTTTTTCGGTTTTTTTCGGGACTAATTTCGGTATTTTTCGGGATTATTTTTTAGAAGCCATTCTCGAAACTTTTCGGAATAAATCTGTTATATGTTATTGTACTGTATTTTAGGATCAAGATTTTTTCCGGGACTAATTTTAATTTTTTTTCTCGACTATTTTCAGAACTCTGTTCGAACTTTTTCGGATTAAATCTAATTTCTGTTTTTATCAAACAATTTCAAGATCATTTACGTATCTACTGTTTTTAGATTTTCAGGATCTATGCGGGAATGTTTTCGAAACTTTTTCGGGCTTAATTTCAGCATGGTTTTCGAGATTGATTTCGGTACCTTTTCGATATAACTTTCGGGATAGTTTTAGGACTATCTTTGAGACTAACTCGGTTTTGTTTAGGAATTATTCGATATTACTTTCGAAACCTTTTCGTGATAATTTCGATATTGTTTTGGCATCATTTCAGAATCATTTCGGCAATGTTTGCGGGTGTTTTTCGCTATCAATTCTGGATCATTAGCATCAATTAGGAATTGTTTTCGGGATTATTTCGATACAATATTCGAATATTTTTCTGTGTTTTTCGGTATCATTTCGTGATTTTTTACGCATAGTTAGAGTCACTTCTTTATTGTTTACGAAACCAACTTAGGGAGAAATATCCCGGAAACAATTTCGTACTGATCGTGAAAAGCCACAAAATTAATCCCGAAGTATCACTGAAATGGTCCCGAAAATTTTTGAATGCTGGTATAAATAAGAACACATTTTTCTTTGATATATACATATATGTATTTACAAAAAAAAAAGGTACAGCCAACAATAATATAAAACACATTTGATGCAAATAGTATTGTTGAAAGGTATGAGTACAGAGAACAAAAGCAAGAAAAAGGAAATCACTAAGGACGTGGGAAGCATGAAAAAAAGTCATGTGAATCGAATTGTTTAGGGTTGATATATTTGGGTCAGCTAAGAAAGCGCCAACAAACAATGAGAACAAGTGTTGGATACAACTTAGATGACAAATAGTTTAAAACGATATGGTGGGACGAACGCAGGCGCATAGTGGGACGAGCCAACAAAATCGTAACACATTTCTTTGAAAGCAAGAAGGCAAGCGTCTAACCGTAAATGGAAGTGTTTGAAAACAATAAATTTTCTTGAAGAAGCAAACAATGCGTGCGTTGAAAGACGAATATTTGAATGGGAGCAAAAAGTTTGGGTAAAAAGGCGTTTTAAAGAAAGAAACAGAAACGAAGACAATTATAAAGGAAATGAGAATATAAAAGGAAAATAAAAATGAAAATGAAAATAAGGAAAGGAAAAGTTTTGAAAGTAATAGAAAGAAGATGTGTTATGAAAAGCTTTTGAGTAAGTGTTTCAAATATTTATATGATGCTAGTGTGTATGTGTCTAGATTGGGTTGATTCATTTTAAAATTTTAGTTGAATTTCTACAAGTTACGCCACTATTTCGAAAATATATATTTAAAAACTACTTCAAGTTATGAAGAATCTATTTGAGAGATATTTTCAAAATAAACAACAAAAAAATTTTTCTAAAAATTATATCCAAAATTACTTTTTTTAATGGAGAGTCTATTTTAGAGACATTTATAAAACAATCAGCCAAAAGTTTGGTTTAAAAATTATATTTAAAAACCAATTTTTATGATGAGTCTATTTAGCCACAAATTTGATCTAAAAATAAAATAGAGTACAGTTTGATGATATTTTTAAAATAATTAGGCAAAAATTTGTTATAAAAATTATATTATTAAGAAATTCCATCAAGCAAACAAAAATAAAAATTATATTAAAAATTACTTTTGTTTTGTTTCAGCCGAAAATTTGTTCAAAAAATAATATTCAAAATCAAAATCTAGGCAAAGGTACATACATATGTTTTGAGGACATTTTGAAATGGACATGTTACAGTTTGTTCTAAAAATTGGTTATGTTTGCGTAAACATTGTTTTGGAGACTTTTTTAAGATGGAAACATTCTTAAACTATTATTTCAATCTTCATATTTTTACATAGTAGTAGTTCTAGAACATATTAAATTTCAATTTTTATTGAGATACCTTGATACCATCTATAACTGTAACATTTCATAATTATATTACTCTTCTTAAAATTGAGATAATACTGAAGTATTGTAATTACCATAGTTGCAGGCTCACCCTTAAAGAGATTGCATTTCTACCGCGCTTCAAGTGCTTTGGCAATCAGTGGTCGATGGTGTATTGCAACAAAAAAATCGATATGGAGCAAATGAATTCCCTTACTCTACGCAGAAATAATATGAACAACTCTTGGCATTGGTACTGAACGCATCTCGAGTGCATCGCATTTGTTAATTAAAAGTGGGGATTGCAGGCACACTCACTCTCCATCATTCGAAGGTTTGCACTGCGTTGTGGCTTCTGGTCGTGCGCTTGGTAGTAACACATTTATGCATGATGATTGCAGTGCTCTTAGAAAACCACCTGTTAGACAAATTGAACTTTCTCTTATTAAATTGTTGATGCAGGCTGGGATCTGGGTGAATATTTAAAGAGTATCGAATGAATGAACTAGGGGCTTATGGAGTTTGAAAGTTAAACCAACATACCAACAACAGCATTACTTATATTTAATTGGCGATTATCAGTTTTTTTGGTTTTTGATTTGAGAGAATGTACGAAATGATTTGTAAAATAAAATAAAAAAAATAAAATAAATAAAATAAATAAAATAAATAAAATAAATAAAATAAATAAAATAAATAAAATAAAATAAAATAAAATAATTTTGTTGTTGGATTTTGCGGTCTATTTTGTTTACATATTTGTAAGGTTTGCAAGCAAAATAAAATAAAATAAAATAAAATAAAATGAAATAAAATAAAATAAAATAAAATAAAATAAAATAAAATAAAATAAAATAAAATAAAATAAAATAAAATAAAATAAAATAAAATAAAATAAAATGAAATAAAATAAAATAAAATAAAATGAAATAAAACAAAATAAAATAAAAAAAATAAAGTAAAATAAAATAAAATAAAATAAAATAAATAAAATAAAATAAAATAAAATAAAATAAAATAAAATAAAATAAAATAAAATAAAATAAAATAAAATAAAAGAAAATAAAATAAAATAAAATAAAATAAAATAAAATAAAATAAAAGAAAATAAAATAAAATAAAATAAAATAAAATAAAATAAAATAAAATAAAATAAAATAAAATAAAATAAAATAAAATAAAATAAAATAAAATAAAATAAAATAAAATAAAATAAAATAAAACAAAATAAAATAAAATAAAATAAAATAAAATAAAATAGAATGAAAAAATGAAATGAAATGCAATGAAATGAAATAAAATAAAATAAAAAAAAATAAAATAAAATAAAATAAAATAAAATAAAAAATAGAAAAAAATTAAATAAAACTACATTAAATTTAATCAAATTAAATTAAATGAATTAAATTAAATTAATTAAATGAAACGAAATGAAATGAAATGAAATTAAATTAAATTAAATTAAATTAAATTAAATTAAATTAAATTAAATTAAATTAAATTAAATTAAATTAAATTAAATTAAATTAAATTAAATTAAATAAAATTAAATTAAATTAAATTAAATTAAATTAAATTAAATTAAATTAAATTAAATTAAATTAAATTAAATTAAATTAAATTAAATTAAATTAAATTAAATTAAATTAAATTAAATTAAATTAAATTAAATTAAATTAAATTAAATTAAATTAAATTAAATTATTAAACTAACCCAGCTGGGGTGAAAAGCTCCACTCCAGCAAAATCTATCAAAATACCACTTCAAACAAAGCCCAATAAACAAGCAAACTCATCATGTCGCAGCACGAAACGCATTAGTGCAGAGACTCCAATATTTAAGTGCCCCAAATGCACTCTCTGCTTACACTTGTTTTTGCAGCTGCCTGTGGGTTAGGGACTTCCCTTCGCATGCGCTTGTCGAAATCTCCAAATTACACTTGAGCTCTCCATATTACATTTATACACATTTCATTCATTTCTTGTCTTGCAATGGATTCTGAATTTATGTACAATACTTACAGCAAAGCAAGAAGAAGCAAGTCGTATGTTGTACACACATTGGTATGTATGGCTCTGAGCTTGTTTGTTTGTATATGTATGAGGTCAATGGGAAAGGAAACTTTCATTGCGGTCATGTTGGCATTTATTTTGCTTTAATTTCGAAATTGCCTGCCTTCTCTCCCCTCCACACTCTTACGATAACTTCTTTGGTGTACACCAGCTGTGATTGCTTGCAGCTTAATTGTCCAGTTTGAATTGCTGCGATTGCAGTCATTACGAGTAATTGAAGTTTGCTGTAAAGCAGGCGTGCCAAGGAAGGGTTTAATTTTTTAAACTTGACACTTTAATAATTGAAGTACACGGTTTGGGAATTACAGCTCTGTAAAATCTATTAAAGCTGGTATCATGCATTTTATATGAAATCACCTGGGATAGGTGAAAGTAAGGCACTAGGCGAAGAGATGGTACATTCCAGTCTCTGCTGAGTAAGTTAAACTCTCTGCTATGATTGGTGTTGCCACTCAGCATGCTTCCATAGGGTTGCCATTTATATAATTTTGTTGTATTGAAATAAGTTAACCCAATATGTACATACATAGATCAAACGTAAGGCATTTTACGTCGTTTTCCGGCCAAAAAAAATTATAGACAGGGTTGCCACATAATCCTTTTATGTTAATTTTTGGGCAGAAGCTTTACATGCGTATCTCGAAAACAACTTCATCCATTTGGATGCACTTATGGGTATAAATAATATATATTTCAATGCTTTCTACTTTGGTGTTGCCACTAGGAGGGGTTTACATGGTTGCCACATATTTAAAATGATTAAAAGTGGACTGAGATATGTCAATGTGGGTATAAAATTAGAGGCATTTAAAGTCACATTCTGCTGTTATCTTTAAATATTTAGACACATTTCTTTGGAATTTAGTTTGTAAAATGTCGCCAACTAAGGAGATTATTACAGTGTTGCCACCTTATTTAATTACCCTCAAAAAAATCTAACAAAATTATGTGACAACCACCTAAACATAAAATAAAAGTCATGACTCTTTACCAAAAAAATGGGTGATTTAAAGTCACATTTCAACAAAAAAAATTCCGGCTAACGTTACCACATAGGGTTGCCACCTTATCCCTATTACATTTATTTTTTAACATTTCTGCTGTCATCTTTAAATATTTTGACACATTTCTTTGGAATGTAGTATGTAAAATGTCGCCAACTAAGGAGATTATTACAGTGTTGCCACCTCATTTAATTACCCTCAAAAAATTCTAACAAAATTATGTGACAACCACCTAAACATAAAATAAAAGTCATGACTCTTTACCAAAAAAATGGGTGATTTAAAGTCACATTTCAACAAAAAAAATTCCGGCTAGCGTTACCACATAGGGTTGCCACCTTATCCCTATTAAATTTATTTTTTGACATTTCTGCTATCATCTTTAAATATTTAGACACATTTCTTTGAAATTTAGTTTGTAAAATGTCGCTTACTAAGGAGATTATTTCATTGTTGCCACCTCAGTTAATTAACCTCAAAAAAGTCTAACAAAATTATGTGGAAAACACCTAAACAGAAAATAAAAGGCATGATTCTGTACTAAAAAAATGGAGGATTTAAAGTCACATCGCACAAAAAAAATTTTCCAGCTGGCTTTACCACATAGGGTTGCCACCTTATCCCTATTACATTTATTTTTTGACATTTCTGCTGTCATCTTTAAATATTTTGACACATTTCTTTGGAATGTAGTATGTAAAATGTCGCTTACTAAGGAGATTATTACAGTGTTGCCACCTGAGCTAATTAACGTCAAAAAATTCAAAGAAAATTACATATGTGGCAACCACCTAAACAGAAAAAAAACGCTACCACACAACCAGCGCTCTTAGCTACCTCAACTACAAGCAAAGTGTCAACGGTTATGTAAACCCTTAAAGTAACTTATTACGTAAATTAGGACAATCTGTTATGAAGTTTCATGCAGCCAAGTTAACTTCGCGTGTTGTCCCTTAAGCAGCTTGGCAATATAAAATTCAGCTAATTTGTTATGATAACATAGCGCGTGCTTCACTCAGCCGTTGCTTTTTTGTAGTTGTTTCTTTTTCTCTTTTTCTCAACTTCTTCGTCTTCTACTTCTTAAAACTTATGCTCTCTCTGAACGCAGTTATTACATTTTTTTTCGTTGACATTCTTGCGCAACTAAAACTTTTCAATCTCACAACAGAAACTTTGACCACTGCCAACGTTTCCTTCCAACAATCTCTAATATTTCGCTTGTTTCAAGTAGACATACATTCTCAAACAAACACGCTTTCCCACCACTACACAGCCTTAACTTAATTTCCTTGTCATCTGGCAACCTTATTGTCCTTTTCCTGCATTGTCTTACGTCTTGCGCTTGGCAAATCTCTTCTTGCCTAATTGCGCTCCACATTTTTGCCAGACGTGCAAGAAGTAACCTAGCTATCTGTCATTTTTAATTTTCGAACAAAAATTGTGTGTTGTTGTATTTATAGTCACTGCTGCTATGCACGTGGTGAACCCATGAGACAGGCTTTCATAGTTTTAATCATGATCCAATAATACAGGTCGTGTCGATAGGCCAGCTGATTTTTATTTTTTTCTCGAATTTTGACAATAAAAATATTTTTCAGTACGATTTTGACTATAAATCCACAAATTACAAAAACAAAATACATGGAAAATTTTTGTGTGTTTGTATGTTTGTCGAGCTGCTACGACCTGTTATGGTTGGATCATGGTTGGATCATGGTTTTAATCTTTCATAAATGAGTTGCAAAAAACACACTGTCAAAGGAGCTGCTGTAAGTTTGAATGCAGCGCTGACCAATTGGTGTAAAATAAATTTGTTGTACTTGCAATTCGATTGCAAAAGATTACAGATTTTGGGTGTTGGTTAATGCTGCTGTGAAACTCGTGGCTGGCTGCGGTGCGGAAATTAGTTTTGGTGTAATTCCTTTGTTACTTAAATTTCGCCTATTTTTATTGTTTACAAGCTCAGGGCTCTTACTCTTTATTTTTTTGTTGGCACAGAAATATTCACGAATTATTCTTTTGCCAGAATTAACTCAAATTTACTAAAAGTAAGAATTAAGGAAAAATTTTGCGGATATTTTGGGTATAAATTCCTCTTTGTGGGATCATTTTAAAACTTGTTCTGAGCTAAAACTAAAATGATTATGTCAAAAAAAAATTTTTTAATATTTCGTAAAAAATTATTTCAGTTTTACATACATTAGAATAATTTTTAAAATTTTATTTTAAAATCATTTTGAAAATATTTTTTACAAAATTTTTTTTTAAGTTAATATTAAACTATCTCAGAATAACTTTTAAAATATTTTTTTGAAATATGTATATCTGTTATTTACAAAATATTTTGTTACAATAATTTTTAAAATATTTTTACAAAATAAAAAAAAATTTAAATATTTCGTAAAGAATTATTTCAGTTTTACATACACACATTAGAATAATTTTTAAATTTTTTTTTACAATAACTTTTAAAATATTTTGTACAAAATTTTTTATTTTTAAATTAATATTAATCTATGTCAGAATAATTTTTAAAATATTTTTTAAAATATGTATATTATTTACAAAATATTTTTTAACAAAATATCTTAAAAATTGTTACAAAAATAAGAAAAATAAAATCCTTTTTACAAAATATTTTTATTTTTCACAAAATATTTTAAAAATCATTCTAAAATAATTCGAAATATTTTCGCATTCGTTTCCGATTTTCGTCAAAATTATACCAAATGATTTCGAGTAATATTTTTATAAATAAATAAATAAGCATTTGGGGTTATTTTCACGAGAACTTTCTTCTTGGGAACTATTTTCAAGAAAATTTGCTTACCATAAGAGGAAACGAAATTCGGGGCTCGTCATGCCACGTAAATATATGTGCTTACCTAAAAGTTATATTATATTCAAAAGACGGGACCATGTTCAGCTTATTTTCGAATTATTTCGAAACATTTTCGGAAATCAAGATCTATTCGGGAATCATCTCCGCAATGTTTCTAAATCATCTTTGAAATATGTACATATATTGAAATATTTGAATTTTGATTCTTTTAAAATAACACCCAGTTTTCAATAACAAATCGAGTTATCAATCTTGACCGGTAGAAAATTTAAAAAAAAGTTTCTTGCCGAAAAATATATCACACATCTCTACACTCTCAAGGGATTTAATTTATACTTTTAGGGTATGAAAATCTTTCAAGATCTAATCAATTTTTCTTTTCTTCTTGTTAGTTACTTAGTTTTCTTGTTTATCGTTCTTCCACCTCATACATATTCATGTTCTATGGAAATTTATGTCTTCGTCTCATCTAAACATGCCAAAATAAAAAAAAGTTTTGTGACAGCTTGTTGCATAATTGAAATGCCCAAAAGTTTCCGAAAGTGACAAGATGATGGACAAAAACAAAGACAAATGGGAATGTAGCAACAAAACAAACAGATTAGAAAAAAGTTTTTGAAATTTCATTAATACTAAGTAAAGATATTTTTCGCATGCGTATGTGGCCATATTTCCTTATGAATTCAACAGTTCAACAGTTTGTTGTTCCACTTTCTTTCTATTCACAATTTGTATTTTCTTTGCAGGTGAATTGATTGTTTCATTCTTCTGCGTGATTTCTTATCAAAAATAGAAAAAATTTCAATTGGAATAAAAAAAATTAAATTAAGAAAAGGGTTACTACTTCAGCTGCTTCAGGCAATGTGATATCGGATGTTTGGTCCTTCTACCTCCTGCTGAGTAAACTTTAATAAAAAAGTGGGCGTGGTCGAACAAGGTAGTCCCTATCTTGTTCGGTTATTTACAGCAACAGTAGTACGACGCCTAACAAATTATTCTATGGTAAACGGTTTTGCAGTTAAATTTTAAAATTTATTTACTCATAGGTAGGCGGGGCCACACCCATTTTCTAAACTAAAGAAAAATATATTTTTTTAAATAAAATGATCGAATCGCTTTATAGATACGAAATTCTCCTATTTTGGTTACTTCAGTCATTCAATTATCTTATTTAATGTTTTTCGAAGCTTTCGATATCGAAAAAAGAGGCATGGTTAGCGTCGCTTTAGCTTATTTTACATAGCAAGCTAATTAGGGTGGAAAGTATTGCGTGTTTCACACAACTTATCATATTAACGGTTGGATTTACATGGCTCAAACGATTCCTCTTTGCATTCTAAGAATTGTGCAGCTGGGTATAATAATTTTTTTTTTTGTTTTTGCAAAAAAACCAAATGTTCTCACAAAGTTTTAATGGAAAATGGAAATGTTTGAATAAGTAAAGGACTTAGATATTTTTCATAAATTTTTTTGTATGTTATACTAGATGCGGTCGAGCAAGGCTTCGTCGCGCAAACTACATTAAAACAGTTTTTGGGGAGGAATGGAAAAATGTATCCTATATTTCGAAATAGACCTCCAGCAAATTACCGGTGAAGAACCCATTAAGTTTAATGCAGCAGTTATTAAATTGTGCGACACGCAGAAATTCAAATAATTGTTCATTTGCCTGATAATTCACATACATTAGGCTGTTCAGATAAATAAATATTTTGGATGAACTTTTATTGCCACCACTGTATACAGCGGATATTAAGTATTTTCATGCACTCAAATCGATGCTTAACTTTAAGTTGTAAATCTGGCAATATAAACGTGAAAATTTCAGTCAATTACGTAGAGCGGTTCTTGCGTGATGCGCGAACAAACATACTAACAGACAGATACAAATTCAAAAAATCGTCATTTTGGCTCTGGTAGGTATTTATCAACAATATGCACAAATCTTCCTGTATAAATTATATTATGCTTGATAAGAAATACCGTTTTCGTGTAGAACAGAGAACAAAAAATTTAGCTAAAACCGAAACACCCTAATGTAGGTTGGTGGATGTATGTTTCTAAGTGTTTGCTGTCAAATTGACTCGTTTATTTTATTGCATAATAAATCTCGACTAATGTACATTGTCTATGCATGTTTTTAAATATGTTACGAGACACTTAAATATTTACAAAAGATTAAAAACTTAATTGCTAAATAAAATACAATCAAAAGATTAATCATTCTAAAATTGAGTTTCACTTTCATTTTAACAACATAATCGTATCGAAATATTTATAGCTTAAGTATGTATATTAAAAATATCAGCTTAGACAAGAAAACGATTGGAAAATAGTTAAATTCTTACTTTTCGGGATTATTTCGGGATCAGTTCGTGATGATTGTAGATACTTTTCAGGACCACTTCAGCGTTAACTCGGAAATGTCTAGGGGATTAAATTGGCACATTTTCAGAATCATTTCGAGATTGCTTTCAGAACTATTTCTCAATATTTTTTCCATTTTTATCATTTCCGATTTTTGTTTTTTCGAGACCGTTTTCCGAAATTTTTTTGGCAGCATTTCGGAATAGCCCTAACATGTTCCCGAAACAATACAGAAAATTATCGAGAAATTATTATAAAATGATTTCGAAAAATTCCCAAAAATAATTCCAAATAATTCAAACCGAAAAATTTTTAAAAATGGTTACGACAAAGTCCCCAAAGCAGTAAAGAAAATGTTCCAGAAACTGTACCGAAAACTATCGAGAAATTATTATAAAATGATTTCGAAAAATTCCCAAAAATAATTCCAAATAATTCAAACCGAAAAATTTTTAAAAATGGTTACGACAAAGTCCCCAAAGCAGTAAAGAAAATGTTCCAGAAACTGTACCGAAAACTATCGAGAAATTACTATAAAATGATTTCGAAAAATTCCCAAAAATAATTCCAAATAATTCAAACCGAAAAATTTTTAAAAATGGTTACGACAAAGTCTCGACAGTAGTCCGGAAATTAGAAAATGTTCAACAAAGTCTCCAAAGCAGTAAAGAAATGAGAAAATGTTCCCGAAACAGTACCGAAAACTATCGAGAAATTACTATAAAATGATTTCGAAAAATTCCCAAAAATAATTCCAAATAATTCAAACCGAAAAATTTTTAAAAATAGGTGTCAACATAGTCTCGACAGCACTCCCGAAATGAGAAAATCTTGTAGTGATGCCCAGAAAGTCACGAAAATTGTCCCGAAACCAATCTGTAATAATACCGAAAAAGTGCCAAAGTGATCAAGAAAATTTACCCTAAATGATCTGTAAGGAGTCCCGAAAAATAAACGAAACCAAATTTGTTGGGTTAGCAAATTTATAATTTGTAAATATTTACTAGAATCACTGTTGCTTTTCTCTGAAAACAATTTCCATTCTTTTATAAAATATGAAATGAATTCTCGCTGCTCAGTTTCTACAGTATTTCTATATCGTGGAAAATAATATCCTCACAAATATGTCTTTGTAATATTAAGGTTAAATGCTTTCCTATCTGTTAGTATGAATACAAAATGTTAAACAAATGATAGAATACTTGAAATATTTGTTTCAATCCAACTAAATAAGTAACTTGGTATTTACAAAGTTATGCATAAGCAAGTATTTATCTAACGCAAATAAATAGATGAAAGTCCGTTGCAATATTTGGCTTTGAATTTTGATATACATTTACAACAAAAAGAGAATGATTTGCTTTGCTTTTTTTACTTTTTTTGTTGTCCTTAAAAAATAACTCACCAAACCTAGTTTTAAGTTTTTGTAGGAATTTATTCAAATTATTACAAATTTTTCAAAAATTAATTGTGGCCAGGAATTTGATCCTGAAAGTTCTGGAAAGACCGAAAAATAATTAAAAGCTTTCCTCAGAAACACCAACTAACTCTGGACCTTTATAAGATCGAGTAAGAAAATAATATTTATTTCCCTCAATTCCTGCTTCTAGCTTAAGTTTTTTGAAATTTGTAGCTTCAAAGTGAAATTGTTGTTAGAAAATTCAGCAAACCGCAGGCATCTCTCTTTCGAAAAAACTTTTACAAAAATATTTTCAAAACTTACCCCAATATTAATATCTCAGCTCAGTTATGAACGCCCATAAAGTATGTAACTGTAAGAAAAATAAATAAATTGGATTAGTTTAATTTATTTTAGATTTTAAATTAAAATTAAATCATTGTTTTTTTTCACCACTTTATTAATTTGATTTATAAAAAATAAAGAATTACATTTTTTTTTAATTTTTTTATTGAAAAATACCTCTATGTCTATTAGTTTGGGTCGATTTATTAATGGTCGATATCGCGCCATCGATTTCTCAATAGGTTTTGGGTTCAGAAAAAAAGTTCCATTCGTTTTTTCGACTTTGTTTTTTTAGGGTTTTTTCGTGACCTACTAAAAAAAATTTCATTTGATTTTAAAATGACTCAAAAATGTCCCCTAAAAACGTTGGCGATAACAGTTTTTAAAAAAAAAAAATTTTCCGGGTTTTGGGGCTCGCAAATT
This sequence comes from Sphenella marginata, assembly GCA_951509765.1. Classification (NCBI taxonomy): domain Eukaryota; kingdom Metazoa; phylum Arthropoda; class Insecta; order Diptera; family Tephritidae; genus Sphenella; species Sphenella marginata. Next base: position 19,663,545 of record OX608079.1, read on the forward strand.
ATTTTTTCGTTTGTCGCGATTTCGGTTAACTTTCGTTCATACAAATCGACCCACCCTAAAGTCCATCCCTGACACGAGTTAATCATTTTACAACTTTAATTAAGAAAATGGATCAAGCGGTTTGGTCGTTTTGCTTCTACGAAGATTTGCGTTTAAATTGTCTCTGTATAGTACGAGTAGTAAGTTATAGATTTTACTATCGATTAAATTGTTGCAGCGTAGCTATAAAAGTACTAAAAATGCACACTAACAAAAAGTAATTCATTACGCAGATTTTTTAGAAGCATAAGCCTGAGTAAGTTACAGCAAGATGGGTTCATAAAGAAGTACCTACAGTAAAAAAAATTCAAAAGAAAATCAAAAAAAAATAAAAAAAAGCTTTCATAAAATAAATTTAAAAAAATTAATTTAAAAAATTTTAAAAAAGTTTAAAAAAAAAATTTTAAAAAAATTAAAAAAAAAATTACAAAAAAATTAATTTAAAAAAAGTGGAAAAAAATTTTAATAAAAATAATTTCGTTTTGGAAATACATAAATATATTATATTTGAAAAGAAATTAAAAAAAATTAAAAAATTAAAAATTTTAAAAAAAAAGTTTTAAAAAAAATTTGGAAAAAAATTGAAAAAGAAATAAACTAAAAAAAGTGGAAATAAATTATTATATTTGAAAAAAAAATTTAAAAAATATAAATTAAAAAAAAAATTTTGAAAGTTTTAAACACAATTTTGAAAATAAATTAAAAACAAAGTTTTAAAAAAAATTTGGAAAAAAAAATTGAAAAAAAAAATTTTTTTTTTGAAAATAGTATACATATGTATTTATGTATTTGAAGCCGGCTTGAGGTCCGAAAATTTTATTAAAAACGCAAAATTTTTTTGTTTTTAACCGATAGATTTCGATTACACACGGTAATCGTCTTCAGGGTGAGTAAATTTAATTCGCGTCTGCACCTGCTGACATGGAATTGTTTACTGTATACATATTTAATATACAATTTAAAGCTTTATTACTTATGAAGGGCGCTGCTGAAGAATATTTTGTGCTGAATGTAATTTATGCATGCAGCTTAATTTTGTTTTTCAATAATTTGCCAGTTTTGAAGTAACAATGTTAAGAGTTGTAACAAAAAAAAAGAAAAAGTCTAACAATGACAGACTTAAAAAATAATATCAATAAAATAACAAAAAAAAAAAAAAATTCGCTCCGGTCTAATGTATGTACATACCTATGTGAACCTGTGTGCAAATACGATTAGTTATACAAATTTCTTGCTTACCTACTACATTTTAGCCCATTAATTTGCTCATGCATGTTTGCTTTACGTAAGCACGCAAGTTTGTTTAAGTTTTGTTTAATAAGCTGTCGCTGGCGCTGCAGCAATTGCTGCCCAACAAACCGCAACCAGCCAGCCATTGACCGCATAAAGTGTGGACTTGACTTTTCGCACAACATCACATACATACCTACATACATACATACACACTATAGTAGACTGGTACATGTGTTCTATGGTTTCCAAGTGACTTCCTGTTATTGGAGCAACACAAGTTAAGTATTCACCCAGGTAGTCTGAGTAGTACTCTACAGCTTAAGTACCTACGAAACACTCTACGCTTAAGTCCATTTAAGTAATTTGAATTATGTTCTACTTTTAATAAAACCGCATAAACTAACGAACTTTAGCTGCACCAAGGGATAAGTAAAAATAAAAAAAAAAATAAAATAAAAAGCGGTCTAGCACTGGTGAGTAAGTGCAAGTGTAGACGAGTGCGGCAAAGGGAGCACCTCCACTCAGTTTAAGAACGAACAAATCATCGCAAGCAAAGCCAAGGCATTGCATTTAGTTATCGATGGTCTTTAGGGTTTAGTTTCAAACTTAACTTTGCCGCCAAACCAAAATGTACGGCGCGCGTCGATAGAGCAACCGACCAACGTTTGCGTGTTCTATTGTCATTAATTAGTGTGAAGAAGTCTGCTAAACGTGAAAGCGCGCAGCGTCAGCTTGATGTGGGTGAATTGATAAAAAATTGTGTATGTTCGTATTGATTAGCCGAGCTCAGTGTTTGGGTGTGGTGTGGATTCTAAGTCATGTCTGTTGTCTTATTAGTCTGTTGTATTAGTTAGTTTTTGTATATTAAGCCAACTTGACCACCAAGAATTTACCAACTTAATCCGTAACAAAGCGCACAGTGGGACATTTTCAAAACAATTTAATTAAAATTTTTGTGGTATTTTTTGATATGTCTAGAGACAATTAGATTTATGCTAGATACCTAACTTGAGAACCCGACTTAAAATACCTTTCGTTTGATACACATCTTGATATCTCAAAGCTATTATTTTGTTTAATCCCAGTTGAGTGGCAACACTGTAAAAATGTCTTAAGTGACAATACTGCGTTAAGTGGACCTATATTAAAGCAGTTAACAATTTTATAAATTTTCATAGAAATGCATTGAGTAGCTTTCAAGATAGTAGCGCTTAATCAAAACACTAAATGTAATGGGATTAAGTGGCAACTCTAGCTGGTTACTCTACCCAGAAATACTTTTATTATTATACTATGTGAAATACATTTCACCTGATAGTCATTTTGATTTGATATGTCTTTTTAACTTTTCTTGGAAATTAAAAAGGTGGCAACACCATAAAACATCCTAAATGGCAACCCTCAATCATGACAGCGTGGAATGTAGCAGATTATTATTTAAAGGTGTCGAGTTGCTTTGGACATAAATTGGGCATGCTAACATTTTTTAGAATTAAGTGGCTACCCTACCTAGATTAAGCTAGCTTAAAAGAGCTCACATCGAATATCCCACAATTTGTACATTGCAAATGATCCAAGTGCGTGTCAGGAGGTACTTCTCGCTTATTTTTCCTAAACCACTCGCATTCCCCGCTTTCCCATATGAACTTGAGCAGGAGCACTAGGAGCAGGCTAAGTCTTTTCTGTCTAAAAATCGCCTCAACTAACTTCAGACTTCGCATTCATCCCGGTTAGACCGCAGTAAGTTCATTTTCTTAAAGTTATGATCTTCAATTCTGCTTATGAGATTTGCCAAGGGTAGGCCCATTTTGTAGCCCTCCCTGGTTATTGCATCAGCTTTTTCGTGTGTGGATTATTCAGAGACCTTAGTGAAGTTAGGCACCTTCACACCATATCGGATTGTCTCCCGCTAGATTAGCATGCCTTTAAAGCTATTCTGATTGTCTGGCTCGCAATTTTTTTTACCATAGCCCAGCATATGGCAGAGGTGACTTAACCCTCTTCCAATTCCTCCATCGAGAGAAACACTACCTTCTGCACCCGGAAGTCAAAAATTTGCATGACATTACAACTACATGCTCACTGTAATAAGCAACAAAAGACAAGCTACAAAAACAAAGCAAGTTTAAGCGCTTGCAGGCATTTCGTTAGTAGAGTAGCGAGTGCGTGTAATTCGCAGACGCTTCATGATCAATTTTACTTAAGTATGCTGACTTGAGCTTAACAAATTGTCTGCACTGTAGGACTGCACATTCTCCTCATCGACCGCTCAGGAAGGCTTATCGGTCCAGATCCACTAAAAAAAAGTTTTCATTCCCACCCATACCTACTCAGTTCCTTCTGATCCGGGCTAAGTAGAAAATCGAGCAGTAAATTAAAAATTCGAATAATTTCTAAAATCGAGCCACAGTGCACAGACTTTAAAGGTAGCCTTTTTTTATTCTGCTTGCAAGTTTTTCTTGGTTCTGCGGTTTATGTTGGTTGCTTTTCGCATTTCCTTGTGTGCCATCTGACTCAGCAATCGAATAGCAAGCTAAAGACGCTCTAGCTCTGGCGCATCTATGGTTGTAAACTTTTAATTGGATTCAACACATTAAGCGCCTTTTGGCTTTCCGGGCGTGTTGCAGACTTCGGGCATAACCAGAAGGCACGATAAACCAATATTAAGGCACATACAACAAAAAAAAAGAGCACCAAAAGGCATTCGAGGGCCTAGCACTCCCTCAACCAAAAGCAACAAAATTAAAAAATTTAATGAAACGAATTCATTTTCATGCCTTGCAAGGGCTGCACCGCTCACACGCCAGCTGCCGATAAAGACCGTGCAATACGCTTTGTTATTAGGTCTTTAACGTTTAGCGCACAGCACGAGGAATTAGCACATTGTGGACAGAGAGAGAGAGAGATTGTGTGGAAGCGAAATGCAGAAATTTAAATGTGCTCGAGTAATTTTAATTACAAACACAATTGCGACGTCAGATACGCAGTGGGAGTGGATGAGACTGTGAAGAAAGCGCAGAAGGAAGTGGACCAATTAAAAGTGGCGCTGAAAAGTGAAGGTGCAAGGAGCTTGGGAAGCTGCTGAGATAGAAATTAGAGCGCGAAATTCGGCGAATGACTCAGCAACCTCTTCTTGTGTGTATAGAGACCAGTAGCTTGCTCCGAGTTGAGAAGGCCCTCTTCAGGATATTTGAAATAAAACGAGACACGACGTCCCGGTAGAATTTACTACAAGACCGTGTAATTCAAGCACTGAATAACGAACCGAAGAAAAATGATCTCGGGGTTTAAGAGAACTAGATCAAATATATGATGTACTCAGAAGCGTATCCATGGGGGGCTTCCTGGGTGCCCCCTCATAAATTCAGACAGAAAAAAATTCAAAAATAAAATTTTTCGGACAATTTTTTTCAGAAACATTTACGGTCATGCATTAACCCACTCGTTGTCTACATTTTTATTTTTATAACGATATTATGAACGATTTTTTGGTTAGGTTTGGATGGATTGTGTTGCACTTAATTGGTAAATATTTAAAATTATAAGCCATGAGCGTCCATACGTTAACCCATTGACGACCTCAATTTTCTTTTAACTCTGATATCAAATATTGTCACATCAAAATAGTTTTACATACGCTTAAGTAGTTGATTTCAAGCGTTTTAACCCTTTAAACGGCATGCTTTAACCCATTGTTGACCTAAATTTTTATTTTTATAATTTCTAAATAAATTTTTTTTGCCGGTATGTTTAGCGTTATAACAGAAGTAATTATGCATTAACCCTTTGCTGACCAATTTTTTTTCTTTAGAATTCAAAATCAAATTCTTTAAATAGGAGTTGCTATAAATATTTGTAAGGTTCTTTGGCAAAGTAGAGTATCCAAACATTCAGAAAGTAAAAATTCAGAAAGTTAAATTCACATCTAAAAATTCAGAAAGTAATGAAAGTACTTTATTTGACCCAATTGTTCAAGGCAAGGAGACCAGTTACTTAAATTCTATGTTCCTTGAAGTGCCTATATATAATCTCACTTTGTCCCGCCCTCAGTTCCAGAAACCGAATCAAATATTTGCCACAGTCAATATTTCCACAAAAACAATGAGTCAGCTGGCTTAAATTAATATCAATAGCATATGTAGGGTTCTTGGTAAATTATAGCGTACTCGTGTCGTATTTACACTTTTATTAATTGCATTCATTTTTCCGATTGACCCACAGAAGGTTGCCATATTAGTTACTATGCGTGTGTTGGTTGGAAAATAATTTTATGATTGCGCTTTGCGCATTTGTGTGACGCACGACAGGAGCAACCTATCCATGGAATTACGGGGAAAAAGCCAATTGCATGCCCACAACCCGACGTGTGCGCGAAGGCTTCGCCATGGTAACACCCTAATTTATTTTTTCTGCCGAATAAAACAAACAAAATTTTATTAATTCCCTTTTATGAAATATATTTCTGTTGAATTTTAGCTTGGTGTGCCTACAATTGGTGTACAAATTTCGTGGTATGAACATATGAAAACAGGTAAATATGTATGTGAAGATACCCAACAAGCAAAATTTAAGTAAAGCAAATTTAAAGAAAAAAAACTTTTAAATAAGGGCCAGATGGTGTGGAGAACAAGTTTGAATTGACATTTAAAATTATAGGATAGCTGAGAAAATGTCACGAACTGAAATGATAGCTTACAAAACGCTTATTTTTCGCTTACAAAACATTTAAAAAGTAAATGTTTTATAATTTTCAAAGGAAGGGTGAGGGGAGTGAAGGAAAATAGGAGACTAGCTGACAAAATACTCAAAGGGCCTTATGGTCTAATGATTTACAGGGCGTGCCATAATTTATCTGCTGAATAAGTCTAGCAATCTCCAAATAGGATCTATAAGAAAAGATGTGGTGGTTGCCTCTAAATTTCCCCTTAATACTCAAAAAAAAATTTTTTTTTAAATTTAATTATTATAAAAAACAGAGAGTAGTAAATTTCAAAAAAATTATTATTATTTTCTCGAAATTTATTGTGTTTGCATTGAGCTTTCTTATAGTCATGAATACCCACTTCAATATGAAATTTTTTTTTTTTTTTTTGAAAAGACGAAAAAAATTATTTTCATAAAAGTTATTATTCTTTCAAAGGGTACCTATTAATAAGCTCAAAGCCAAGAAACAAATTATTATAATTTTGTTTAAGTTGTACGTGCTCGAGACCAGTTGCTAATAATTCTTAGTAATTTTTTTTTTTTTTCCAAGAAATATTGTTACTTTTTCAAATAAAGAAATTAATAACAAAAAACTTTTTTTTATGAAAATTATTGTTTTTATAATATTTCTCTCTTTTTTTTGTACCCATTTGCTTTCATGTTTTAATATTATTATTTTAATTTTAAATTTTACTAATTTTTGTTTGACAACACTTCGAATTGTTGTTTTTTTTAATTCAAATTTTACAAATTTTTGTATAATTTTTTTTTTTTTTTTTTTGTTAAAATTATTAAGATTTCACTTTAAAAATTCCAAAAACTTGTTAACTATAAATGCTTATGAAATGCTCGCTTTAGCACACTTACTTCATGTTATTTCTGAAAATATTTACAAAAATGTTTGTTGGGTACACTTCTCGCTACCTACGCATATGTGTGTGTGTATGTTTGCGTAATGAAATTGTTATTTTCCTGAAATTATTTTACAGCTGAATCACCCAAGGACTTAGTGGTTGATTACGTAGGTGACCTAATGGCTCTATCAAAAGCCGCCCTTTTATGAATTTGAGTTTTGCACAGGTCAGAAATGTCAAAAAAAAGAAAAAGCATATTTTAATATTAAAAAAAAATTGTTTCTCTCTTTTTCAATAACTTAACGTTGAAGCTAAAAATGTATTATTAAATGAATAATAATAATAATAATTAAATTTAGAATTTAAATTTTATTTTATAAAATGATTTTCTTTGTTTTAACTAAAATCCCAATCTTGACTTTTATTTTTATTTGTTTTAAATACAATTTTAAAATTTGTGTTTATTTTTCAACAAAAGCACAAATTTAATTCATAGAACACAAAGTCGAGCTTTAACTTTTATTTTTTATTGAGATTTTCTACCAACAATTTGCTGATGTTTTACAGCCTTTATATTTCAAGTATCCTGATTCGGTACGAGTAGGTCTCAAACTAATATTTTTTTTCCTATAGCGAAAAACTATTGTTGTTTTGGGTTTTTTTTTAATAATTTTTTTTTTAATAATTTTTTTTTTTTATTAATTATTATTTTTATTTAATAAATGAAAAAGCTCCTTATTTTTAAGGCAAATATGGAAGTGCAAATCTGAAGTTAATTTTCGAAATCAAAATTTAATATAAAATTTGGATTTTTTTTTTCGAGTCAAAAATAAAATTAAAAAGCTGAACTTTTACTTTTAGGTAAAAATTAAAATTATGTAAAAGCTTATTTTTAATTCGACAATAGAAAATGAAATCTGACATTTTTTAATTTTTAAAACCTAAGACAGAAAAAACTTTACAATTCAACTGAATGAAATTTTATATGTATATATTTTTCACTCAGAACTACCTTCAAAAAAATTTTTTTTTTTTTTTAAATAAAAGAACGCATGAAAGCGTTAGTATTTGCAGTTAATTTTTATTTTTAAATCACACATTAAGATGGTACAAAATCTAGTTTCCCTTTTTTGAGTCAAAAATTAAATTTCAGACTAGAAACAAATTTTGTAAATCAAAAATTAATTTGAAATTTTTGTTTTCATTTGTCATTATTAAGTCAAAAAAGGATTAAAAAAAAAGAAAATTTTATTTTTTTTTAAACCGGCTTTTGTTTTTTTTTAAGCTCACAATTTTTATTAACTTTTGAGGTTAAAAATAAAGGTTTAGCTTTTGGCTTTATTCAAAAATATAGTTGACCTGATTTTTATTTTTAAAATAAATTAAATGAAATTTTTATTTCACTTTTGACAGACATTTTTTTTTTTTTTAAAGCTCACAATTTTTTATTAACTTTTGAGGTTAAAAATAAAGGTTTAGCTTTTGGCTTTATTCAAAAATATTGTTGACCTGATTTTTATTTTTAAAATAAATTAAATGAAATTTTTATTTCACTTTTGACAGAAATTTTTTTTTTTTTGACTTAATTTTTTTTTTTTTTTTGAAGCAAGAACAAAAGTTAATATGTCTTGGACATTTATTTTGGAAGTCAGAAGCTATAGGTAAATATTTTTTTTTTTTTAATTTACGGAATTAAAAATTTTACTCCCAAAATTCATAAAAAATAAAAAAAAATTAAAGTACTTTTTTTTTTTAATTTTTTTTTTATATGTATAGCAAAAAATTTTCAGTAAGTATTATGGTGTGCCCTTAATAGTTTCCCACACATTTTTTAAACCTACTCCGAACTCCAAACGATATCTGACAAAGAAAATTGATTTGTGTTGAAAGCTTTCCTCAAAGCTTTAAAACACATGAAAACTCATGGAAGTATACAAAGTTAGGCCACTTCAAGAGTGAACTGAACTACAAAATACACTTTATTAAGGTGTTACCTTATTTATTTTTTATTCTTCTTCCCCAAAAATCAACTCTCATCAAGAAACCTCACACACTTTCATTACGATTTGACCCCCATTCCGACTATAACAAAACTTATACAGCAAATACACGGTTCAAGTATTCTACAAATTAGATATCTTTGACTAATGCAACCCTCATTGTGCGTAATTTAAGTAAGCTTGTCATCGTCATGCCGCTCCAACAAATGATTATAATGATTGGTGAAGCGCAGTAAAATTGAAAAGAAATTGAAAGCTCTGCTTGCTTATCTCATCTTTTGGAAAAGTCTGCGCTTTGATAAGAAAGCAGCAACGACACAAGAAAGTGTTAATGAAATTTAATTTACGCATACTGGTGTAAAAGTTTTTGTGAATATGCCGAACAGTGCAGCAGTGCAACTAGGTATAGGTAGTAATAAGCAGACTAGTTCACAAGTGCATAAAATGAAACTAGTTCCGAAAAAACCAGACATGTTTTCATAAAAATTCAAATATGAAAAAACTTGAAACTTTTGAAAATCTTTTATTAATAGGATGACTATAGACGGTCAAAAACTGCATACAAGAGCCCTCACCCTCGTGAATTATGGCACTGCGGGGCATTTGTCTTAATATCGAGAGATAATTAGACCCAAGCCAAAGGTCACATTAATAATCCTTAAGCGATCCGACACCGACTTTGTGACTCACATTTTTCCTGCATTACACCACCGTCTGAGTGGGCGACTTAGGTGGTTTTTACAGGGTTGCCACCTGTATATATTTCGGATTTATTAAATCAAATCAGAGTTACCACCTAATCCCAAAATATATATATATTTTTTATTTACTACTATCTTGCATCAATCGATTCGGTTGCTCTGCTTAAGTGTTGCCACTAAGAATGTTTTTACCGAGTTGCCACGTATATATTATAGTGATTGCCGGTTTAATTGATTATTTTCCTGAGAACCCATTCAATGATTGATTGCCATTACTTCAAATTTTTAATAATTATTATCCAATATATGCAAAAAAAAAATTTAGTAGAAAAATATTTTCTTGGATAATTTTCAACATTTTTTTCGATTTTTTTTTTTATATCTTTTAATTTTTTGATTATTTTTCGGTTATTTTGTGGTTTTTTTAATATTTTTTGATTATATCTGATTTTTTTGCTATTTGTATTAGTTTTTATTTTTTTAAGTTTTTTTATTATTTTTGATTATTGTTTATTTATTATTTCTGATTTTTTTATTACTTTTTAAATTTTTATTTTTTTCGGTTATTTCTCATTTTTATTCACTTTATTTTTAATTATTTTTGTTTATTTCTGATTTTTATCTTCATTTTTTTTACTATTTGTATTAGTTTTTATTTTTTTAAGTTTTTTTTTTAGTTTTGGGTCTTTCTGATTATTTTAATTTTTTTATTGTTTTTTATTTATTATTTCTGGTTTTTTCATATAATTTTTTATTATTTATTATTATTTTTCTTTATTTAATTTTTGTTACTTTTAATTCCTTATTAATTTTTTCCCGGTTATTTCTCATATTCATTAATTTTTTTTTAATTTTTTCAGATTTTTTTTTGTTTTTTTTATTAATTTTTATTTTTTGTTAATTTTTCATTTTTGGTTCTTTCTGATTTTTTAATTTTTTATTTTTTTTTATTTTTGATTATTTATGATTTTTTTTATTTTTTTTAACTCTTTATTTATTGTTTTTTTTTTACTTTTTTTAACTCTTTATTTATTGTTTTTTTTTTATTATTTTGTAATTTAAAATTTTTTTTATTATCGTTTTATCATTTCTAATTTTTTTTTTTTATCGTTTTTTAATATTTTATTTTTTTGTTATACTTTTATATAAAAAATTTTGATTTTTCAATTAATAACTAATTACTTGTTGTAGTTGGCTTCACCAGTCCACACACTTTTAACAAAACCGTTGAGGTTCCAAAGGTTCTATTAATATCTGAAAAACCCTGCCTGCCATAATTAGCCTAAAATTTGCACAGAACTTTTGACCGCATATTTATCACCTTAATCTGACAACTGACAAACTCATAGAACATTCCTCAACTAAAAAATACAGTTTGCATACTAGTCCGACTAGACCTTCCTACTATCTAGTTACTACTCCTTCGTTCGAAAACATGATATCTTTGTGTTTGTGGGCCATTGAAAATTTTATGTGCGGGCTGGTAGATATGTATGCGCCGCATGTATAGCGATAATAGATAACACTTCAGTGGTCAAAGTTCGTCACTTGCAGTTGAAGTCAAGCACATGATAAGAAGAAGAATAAGGATATAGAAAAAAGCCTTCTTGAAAATAAAAGTTAAATTGAAGTGACAAAACATTTTGTAGAATAAGAAAAGTTTTTGAGTATTAATTAAGAAAGATGATTGGAAAAAAATGTGCAAAGAACAGGGACAGGGACCGTGACAGTGATGACATTTATTTGAAAGAATCAACGTTTAATCACTTCACTCGAGAATTCGTTTTTGAGGGCACAGTGCGAGAGTCGACTGATAGCGTTCTTGAGTTTGGTTTCAGTTATCGCATGAAAGAATTGATTGAACGTCTAAGTTAGACTGACCCCGGCCCAAAAACCGATTAAAGTAAGTATTCAACAGACATATCAAGTTTTGTTTTAACGTCAAAAGTTGAGGTACAAAAATTAAATTTTATAAATTTCAAATAAAAAAAAAATTTAAACCAGAAGAGACCACAAACTCACCCAAAATCTTTTTACTCAGTAGATGGGCAAGGTTTCTAACCAAATATTACAACAACAATTTATAAGCATTTGTGGCCTTCACCGAACATCACAGCATAGCCAACTTGACACTTTCAACTTAAAAATTAACCCAAGATAGCGGCCGGGCTCCTAAAAATAAAAATAAAACCCTAAAAGGTGACAAATTTTATTTAAGTTCTTTTTTTATACTCGTTATTTTTGTTTTTTTTTTTGTTACTTAATTTGTTTACTTTTAGTTAATTTTACACACCAGTAGAGGTGTTGCATTGAAGAATAAAAAGAATTAGCTTGACACTTTCTGTTTTGGTATGAGAGGTAACCTGCAATAAAGCTTTTGCGCCTTAACGACTTTTTAATGACATTAGTTGACCTTTTTCAGGTTGCTGTCAATAATATTTCATGAGGCATTAAAGTGGCATAACATTGACTAAGGCTCATTGCGATGCTAAACAATGAAGTAAGTATAGGGTTAAAGAAGTTGGAGAGCCATTTCTTTTTAATAAACTGCGGTTAATTTAGTGCCATTTTGGAGAAGTGCGGTAAAGCGAATGGAAATAACTACGAAGGGCATAAATTTCGTTGGCGTTATTTCCTTCTGAAAGGGAAATAACACCCTTTTGAAAAGGACCAATCCCATTTAAAAGGAATTGGCGCCCATTTTTTATAGAAATTGTAATTTTGTTTGGAGCTCAATTCAATCCAGATCTGTAAAATTTGATTATTAATTAGCATATATTCAATTGATTATATAAAAATCAAAAAAACCAAAAAAAATTAAAACAAATAAAAAAAATTTAAAACAAACAAAAAAAAAACAAGAAAGTAAGAAGAAATAAAAAAAAATCACAATTATTGAAAAAAAAAAAATTTACAAAAAATATCAAAACAATATATAAAGACAATAATCAAAGATAATCAGAAAAAATTAAACTTTAACTAAAACAAGTAAAAACCAAAAATATCACAGAAAAATAATTGAAAATAATCAAAAAAAAATATAAAAATAATAAACAGCTTATCCGAAAAAATAAAAAAAAAAATCACGTACAATCACAAAAAAAAAACAACAAAATAAGAAGAAATAAAAAAAAAATCACAATTATTGAAAAAAAAAATTTACAAAAAATATCAAAATAATATATAATGAAAATAATCAAAGATAATCAGAAAAAATTAAAATTTAACTACTAAGACAATAATCAAAGATAATCAGAAAAAATTAAAATTTAACTACAACAAGTAAAAAACCAAAAATATCACAGAAAAATAATTGAAAATAATCAAAAAAAATATAAAAAAAAATCACGTACAATCACAAAAAAAAACAAAAATAATCAAAAGTAATCAGAAATAATTAGAAAAGATTTATATAAATATATAACAAAAAAAATCAAAAAAAGAATAAAAAAAAATTAAAAAAAAGGAATAAAAAAACTAAAAACAAATAAAAAAAAATACTTTTTTTGTTTGCCCTATAAAAATTAAAAAAGAAAAATAATCAAAAAACAAAAAAATTACAAATAATTAAAACTAATCAGATACACATAACCAAAAAATATATAATAGAACAGTCAAAAAATTCAGAAATTTTAAAAATTATCAAAAAAAATATAACATATAATCAGAAAAAATCAAAAAAAAAAAATTTTTAAATCAAAACTAAATCAAAAACAAGATTAAAAAAAAGTTTAATAATCTGCTTGTCCGAAGAAATTAAAAAAGCAAGTATAATCAGAAAAAAAAGAAAAATAATCAAAAATCAGAAATCAGAAATAATTAGAAAAAATATAAAAAAACTGAAAGCAAATCAAAAAAAATTATCAAAAAAATAATTTTTTGTTTACACAATAAAAATTAAAAAAGAAAAATAATCAAAAAACAAAAAAAAACAAAAATCAAAAAATTAAATATATAAAAAATTATCAAAAAAAAATATTAAATATAATCAGGAAAAATCAAAAAAAAATTTGGTTAATAAAAAATTACCCAAAAAAAATTATAAAAAAATTTAAATAATCGAAAAATAATCAAAAAAATACTTCATTGTTTACTTTTAAAAAAATTTAATAATCATGAAAAATCATAATTTTTTTATATTATTTTTTAATGAATTAGAAAATAATCATTAAAAATTTGAAGTAATGGTAATCAATCATTAAATGGACTCTCAGAAAAATAACCAATCAAACTGGTATTCATTAAGATTAGTAATCATTATTTAAGAGGTCTGCTTCGAATGTTTTTCCTGCGCCTTAAATCGAATGTTTTTCTTTTCCAAGTTTTGTGCGAGCTAAAGATCTTTAAAGAGCACCACAGTTAAAAAATTTCTCCCAAACAATTTTTAATCCAAATTCCAATTAATAAATAAACAAGTCGGCTATTCTTACCCGCAAGGGTTGTCTGTTTATCTAGAATACAGCCTACATTAGTCTCAAGGGGTTGCTTTAAAAGTTTTCTATCTATTTGATGAGACTTTTCCTACTTCTTAAATTTTTTGTTGTTGAGTTTTATGTCTTCCCATAAATAGATTAAAAAATTGTTACACGAATATCAAAAATTCCTTCACAGTAACTTAAGTACACGAACAAGCTGTTATTCACACTCGAACCTCAAAACCATTTCATGGAAAATACAAATTGCTAAAAACTTTGTTATCCTTATTATATGACCACACCCCACTTACTTTGTTGTTTGGTACCTCCTCATTCAAGCAGTAACATTTATTATTATTACCCGTCTTACTGGAATGGGTTTTCTGTTACAACTGAGCGTGTGCTTGACCCGAACCTCTTAGCAATAAAAGCCAATTTAAGGTTGGCTGAATTTTATAGTTTCCTTATTTATGTTAGTTGGGCTAAATTGAATACAGGAAAAATTTTGCCAAACACACATTCCACAATTTAACTTCGAAAATTATGTAAAATTTTATTTGTGGTTGTAAAACTTAACTATTCGGGGAAGTGGAAGTGTGTGTGTGTGGCATGTGTGCGTATATTAGTGATGTGGATTAAACGGATAAGCGGAACGGAAGGAGTGGAACTTAATAAAACTTCAACACTTCGTTGGCTGAAACCGAATCTTTTCAGTGCGTATGACCGACACTTGTATGACGGCTGAGTACTACCACAACAAAAACAGGGTCTTTCAAAAAATCGACTGGTGTTTAACTATCTTAAAACAAAACAATCAGGGATTCAAAAGTAATGACGGGTCCAAAAGACAGGTCTTAAGGCAACGAAAATTGACTCGAAAAAGCTATTATATATGTTCAACTAACACTCATTAGCTCCAAAATTTGTTACATAGCTTGGTGCATTTGGAGTTTTGTTTTCCCTATCGACAACACATATTACCGAAATCTGCTGATAGGCACGCCCACTTTTCATTTATCGACCTTAAAATAAAATAAAAAAAGTGATTATTCATTGGTCGCAATTCATTGTGTGCCTTCAAACTTAGTTATTCAAATGATTTTTTGAAAAGTTTTGTTAATGGGCGTGGCACCACCCACTTATATAAAATTTATTTTGCAAAATTTAATTAATCAAAAATACCAAGCTATTGAAGATATAAAAAATCAAACAAATTTTTTGTCAAGATGTGATCTTAGGAAAAAATGTGCGAAATCGGCTAAGCGCCACGCCTACTTTTATATAAAAGTATTTTTAAAAGAATCATAGACGAATATTTTATGCAAATATCTGTATTAAAAATTATTTTACAACAATACCATTTCGTTTCCAAAAGTTTTTTAAGCAGATAATTCTACAAATTTTAATTTTTGTAAAATGGGAGTGGCACCGCCCCTTTTATATAGCGTATTTTGCTCTAAAACTTTTAGTGTCTTAACTCGAACTAAAATTCATTTGGCGTTAGGAAATCTTATGAGAATCTTTCTTGAATAGCAACAACTCTTTATTGTGAAAATGGCGAAATCGGTTGACGGCCACGCCCACTTTTTTGAGGTAGTTCTGAATTTTTTTTATTTAAAACACATCATTTCTACAACTAGGTAAGATATACCGGTATGCGGCTTGGCACCGAAAAAAAATTGTGTGGGATTTGTGAAAAGTAGGTGTGGCGTGGACCACTTTTAAGGCACGTCCCTATAATTTTATCTGGATATTTCTATAAAGAGTAACTAATTCTGAATATTTTATATGATATTTGAAAAAAAAAATTGAATAATAGAAAAATTAAGTAAATTGGATGTCACAAAATATTCGCTCACCCCAAAAATGACCCGAAGCTACCACTCCTCCCTGGATTCGCCCCTGATAGCTTTTCTTCCTTACTTCTTTCAATATTACTTTAAGTCGTACAGGGAAACAATGTAAGTTCGGAATCGAAAAATAATAGTAAAATGCCGTTTGTGTTTTTGTTGCTGTCGGCACTTAAGCGCTTGAAAAGTGTTTAAACTTTTAATACCAAAGTTTCCGCAGCGATAAGCGCCAGTGGCAAATCAGTGACAACTGTGCCTCCAACTTGCATACGTGCGTGTGTTTGTGTTTGTGAGGAGTTTGGACTTAATATAAGTATGCGCAATCTTACGCTCCCCAGCAAAATTTTTGCTTACCTAGAATCGGAGCTGTAATCCAACGAATATTGTGGAACACATTACAAACCATATGACACCACCGATTATTTTAACCCAGTCATGTCATTAAGCGAAAGCGCTTGCTCTTTGCCTTACTGAGAAGGATTTTTGGAATGCATATTTAGAATCTCTTTTTTTATATTACTCGCTTCTCTTATGCATTACTCAGAATCGATTCTGTAATGCAATGCTGTCATTGTAACTGGTAATGGAAATAATCATCGGGAAGTATTTCTTGATTACATAGGAACTCGTTTTGTAATCGATGTTAGGAGAAGCGCTTGCCAAAAATTTTGCTGGGTCCGTTAGCAC
Source organism: Sphenella marginata (assembly GCA_951509765.1). NCBI lineage: Eukaryota > Metazoa > Arthropoda > Insecta > Diptera > Tephritidae > Sphenella > Sphenella marginata. Next base: position 19,680,028 of record OX608079.1, read on the forward strand.
CACTATGAACTCAGCTATTTATGCAAACGAATAGGAAAGGTAGCGCACATTAGGTTGGAGGGGGATTTTCTTAATTTTAGGACGCTAAGACAAGCTCTGCAGATTAAGAAAGTGTTGAAATTGAGCCCAGAGGTTATGGTATTTTTTGATTTTTTGGTATCTCTTTCCGTGCATTGTTTTGCCTGGATCAATGCGGTTTGAGGCACAACCCAATATGGATGGATCTGCCCCCTTTCTCTGCCATACTCCAACTGTTATCCGAAGTTTCCTTTTGAGCATTTCAGTCCTCACTTTTGGTTTTGCTCCTTCTCTCTACTGCGATGTTCAAGTTGACGCCAGCGAGATCGCAGTTGACTTCACAGACCATCACTTTGATGGGTGGGTCAAGTTTGTACCGAAAAAGTGACCAAGACCATTTAAACCTTGTCTCCATTCTCAATTTAAAATTTTGTCGGATTCCACTCCCACCTAATGTGCATAGCGCCATGCTCACTCAACCCAAAATGTCTGCTGTCAGCTGTCCTCACTACTACATACTTAACCATTTCGCACGCATTTTTCGCGACCATTTTTTTGCCGCATTAATACTCCACTTTTTACAACTTTTGCACTATTTAGCCAAGTTGCTCACTTTCTTATTTTTCTTCTTCTTTTTTTTTCTTCTTCTTTTTTTTTAACTCAACAAATTTATAGCTCCGACTTTCCGCTCGCAGCAGTGTCAGCTCATGCTAATGGTAGCGTGATGTTATGCAGCAAATGTCGCCAAGTGTTAGCCAAACCAACGCCAACGAAAGGGGAGGTTGTCACAACAGTTACTTACAACAACAATAAGACATTTTCATCACAGCACAACGGCAAAGGTAACTAAATAAGTATGATCTATAAAATCTCCTACCATTCCACAGCCGAGCTCGTATCTTTGACTCACTTCCTGCATTTTGCTTATTTCCTAAGTCGCTGCCAACATATCCGTCTCCACTCATGATAAACTCTCTTTGCTTTGCTTTGCTTTGCCTTGTTCGTCTCCCAACAACGTTACCACTTTCGAGTTGCTTTCACCGCCCCCCCCTCCCCACCAAACATCTGTCGACTGCATTTTTCCTGTTAGTCTGCACTTAAATGCTACAAAAATTAATGGGTTGGAAAGCGTTTGTGATTAATCATAGTGCAACTTTGTCGTTGGAGCTTGGTTCGTTCTAGGTGGGATATGTCTACTACTTACCACAAATCAAAAGCACATGTGAATTAGTTTTAGGAGGGAGGGGGGGACATGGAAAAAATGCGCTTAAGGCTTTTACTGCGTCACATGTGTGTTCTAAGTGAGCAGCTCGCATCTCGATTTGGGTTAGGTTGAGTGCTAGTTACCTCAAGTAGTAGAGGACAATATTAAGGACATAAACTAACGGTGACTTCCATCCCACCGAACCTCCGAATAAGGCGAAATACATTCGTCGCGATAACGAAGTCTTTAAATGATTCGAAGATTGTAATTCGTCATCAGAATCAGGGGTTTTCAATGTGCCGAGCTGTAGATTGGATGTGGTCAGTAAAGTCAATCCCCTCTTTTTTTTTTGCTTGGACGTGGCTCATACGTTCCGGATCGGACTTCATACAGCCAACGTAAACCCCTTATTCCCTACATCACTGCGTGTCTGGCTCAAAGGTACCCAACTGGAGCAAGAACTTTTCCCTAATAGCCCCCCTATAGTCCGTGCTTGTATTATATAGAACGAAATCGAGTATGCAAGAAAATGTTCAGTGATTCTTCGGCAGTCTATGGCCAGCCCCACTTTTAAAGCTCTAGAGTGTCCAAACCGAGCAGAAGATGAAACTCCGCCCCACAGAGACATAAGTAAACATCTCCGAAAGCATTATGATGAGATCTGGCATCATATCTCATTGCCGTTTGATCTGCGAGACCACAGGCGGGCCCTAAACGACCTCCACACTGAGTCGGTTGATAGATCCCTCAGATTCCGGCCTGTGAACCCCGTTATTGACACCCAACCACCAGTTCTTGTTGAGGAAGAATCTTGCTCCTGATGAATCTTGAAGCCAGTGCGATCTCTACGGCTTCATTTACGGACTCGGTTTTAGAAAAGTCAGTTTAAGTAGGTTCTCCGGCACTAGTCTTTAGGCCACCCTGCATTGAAAAACAAGCCATTCATGCACCAAAGTTCTTTCCCAGTCCATAACTTCAAACTTACATTTTCGACATTAGTGAAGTTTCTCACCCTAACCCCAACTACCCAACCATCCGCACTTCCCCCACCATGCAAGCAAGCATATGAGAACCGTAGACTGAGCTCCATAAACAAAAGCAAACACTCACAAAGAACCATAGAAAGTATATTAGTCATGGCTGAATGTATTTGATTTTGGACAAACTGAAAATGGGGACAAAGCTACAAAATAATGGCAACAACATTAAAACACAACAAAAACAACAACAACAGTCAACACAATATCTAACACGCATAAAGAGCCACGTGACACAGAGAAGAAGAACATACAAAATGGTGGGTTAATGTGCTCATCGAGAGGTGAGAAGGACCTACAACAAATCGTTATTCAACTGCTCAATTCAATGAGCAATGAATTCAGGTGAAATGAGCGGCAGCAATACAGAGTATGAACGAAAACAAATGGCGTAGGCAGGAGAAGGGGTGGTATAATGTTAGAGCGCCCTCAATATGACGATGGAGTTGAATGGAGGCCACAGAATTGGTATAACCAAAGCGAACACAAAAAACAGACTTTGTATTAAGAATGTCCCCTTTACCAAAGTACACAACACCCCCGCCCCCCACTTAAGCGCACTCTAATACCAGCAAACACCCCCTCATGCACTTCCTTTTACGTACAACATTTAGGACATTTCTGTTTATCTTCAACATCAGATCATTTTATGGAGCACCCACTTATTTTATTTCGAAGTAAAACACACAACAGTTTAAGGAGCAGTGGAAGAAAAGCTCAAAGTAGGCAGCGCGAGACTAATTTGCTGTAATTTTTAAATGATCTCGAAGTGGTTTTCAAAAGACTACACTTGCTGAAATGCGAAGACCAAACTTTGAAGAGCACTGCATATGAAATCAACCCGGACGTAGATATGGAATCAAAAACCGTAAGCGAAAGCTTTGGAAAGCACTGGAGTATCGGAAACTGTGAACAAAACAGCTGTGCTCTATAGTTTAAACCGAAGTTTTGAAGAACGTTGCAATTTCCGGTGTAAAAAAATTTCAGCGGTAGCTGAACTCAATTTATAGCCAAGGATTTGAAAGTCACTGCAACGTTCGAACTGCCCTATGCTTTGAAGAGCACTGCAACAAGGCTTTGAAGATTCCTCCTATCTTAAGACTTCAAATGAAAACTAAAGAAAGAAATTCTGAGTTCTAATCTGGAGCTCTTAAGACCACTGTATTGTCTGGATTTAAAAAAAAAGCCTAGAGAAAAAATTGCAAATATTGAGCCGAGCTTTTGAAGACCACTGGTGTATCGGAACTGTGAAATTTACCTAGAGACTATTGTACCCAAAACTTTGAATAACACTGGAATGGTCGGACGGCGCGTTGCTTTGAAGCACACTGGATTGGCCGCACTTCGAATAAAGCTTTTAAAATAACTGCTAATTTTTATCTAGCCAATGTTTTGAAAAGCGCTGGAGCGCTTGTACTGAGATTTTTACTTGTTTCAATACCGTAATACCAACAAAAGTCACAGAAATCAAAAATGCAGTGGATGGGGTCTTACTCAACCCTGCTACTCTCATGACATTACCCACTTTTAAAAATACCAGTTCATTTTATGAGTTGGCTCATTTGTTGTACTTGGGACCCATACCAGTTGAGTAGTAGTTTACAACTAGTTGGTTGAACTGCAAAGTAGCCGCATACCCCACACACACCCACGTTCACAAGAAATTGCTTTTTAATGTTGTGTACAACTACGAAATCGTGCGACACATTTCGGACAATGGTAATGTCGTGTTTCCGTACCAACGTCGCGTCGTAAGTCTATTTTACTTCTGACAGTCCGCATTTATTATGCAACTGACATTGAGGACAACGTCAACGTTAAAAATGGCGCTTACGTCAGCGTCACTACTACCGATGCCATGTTAGGCCATTTATGGTTTATGTAGATAAATGATAGCCATCCACTTCCTTCTGCTCGGGCATTCGGGTAGGTATGTTGCATAACATAACAACGCTGACAGAACATAAATGTAGTTAGTACATTTGTTGGTCAAAATGTCTAGCTCAGCTGTGTTGAGCAGGTTTAGTGGTTTTCGTATGTGGCACATCACAAATAGTAGGGATATATGTATGTATATAATTGAAACAACAACAAAGGTTAGTTGTGGTAAGCAGAGTAGTTTGACCAAAAGCTGACAGACAATAATGGACTCTTGCATATTCTGCTGGAGCTAGGCACAGATGGACCACAGCGGGAGCAGCAGCTGTTGTGAAGGCAAAAACAAAAATTAAATTAACTAAACTAAAATAAAATAAAATAAAATATAATAAAATAAAATAAAATAAAATAAAATAAAATAAAATAAAATAAAATAAAATAAAATAAAATAGAATAAAATAAAATAAAATAAAATAAAATAAAATGAAATAAAACAAAAAAAATAAAATAAAATGAAATGAAACAAAAACAATAAAATAAAATAAAATAAAATAAAATAAAACAAAAAAATAAAATAAAATAAAATAAAATAAAATAAAACAAAAAAAATTAAATAAAATTCAACAAAATAAAATAAAATAAAATAAAATAAAATAAAATAAAATAAAATAAAATAAAATAAAATAAAATAAAATAAAATAAAATAAAATAAAGTAAAATAAAGTAAAATAAAATAAAATAAAATAAAATAAAATAAAATAAAATAAAATAAAATAAAATAAAATAAAATGAAATAAAACAAAAAAAATAAAATAAAATGAAATGAAACAAAAACAATAAAATAAAATAAAATAAAATAAAATAAAACAAAAAAATAAAATAAAATAAAATAAAACAAAAAAAATTAAATAAAATTCAACAAAACAAAATAAAATAAAATAAAATAAAATAAAATAAAATAAAATAAAATAAAATAAAATAAAATAAAATAAAATAAAGTAAAATAAAGTAAAATAAAATAAAATAAAATAAAATAAAATAAAATAAAATAAAATAAAATAAAATAAAATAAAATAAAATAAAATAAAATAAAATAAAATAAAATAAAATAAAATAAAATAAAATAAAATAAAATAAGATAAAATAAAATAAAATACAAAAAATTAATAAAACAAGCTAAGCTCATGAATCTATCAATCTCAGAAGGCCTGGAAAAATGTATACTCTTACTCAGGACGAAACTGAACGAAGCACGCTTACTCTGCCTGATCACCTTAATCTCTATCTAATTTGTGTACCTCTCCTCCTGCTCAGTTAGCTTGACACGTGTAAGTCAAATGTCCAAAACTACAACCTAGTATATCCTATGTACCACTTTCCATTGTCTCTCCCCTTCACACCCACTCATACGAGTAGTATACCGTTACCCGTTTACAGCATTAATAGCATAGCAATTGTACGAGTCCATTTCATTTTCAACTAAAAAATCTCATTTTTCATTCAAAGAAGAACTGATGGATTCGTCAGTCGTCAGGCGTCAGGCAGTCAACGGAAGAGTGATGAAAGCTGTTAGCGATAGCAATTTGAGAATACATTGAAACGAATGATGGCGCTCTAAAACCTTTTTGACGCAACATTGCAACGAAAAGTGCAAAATATTTATTTTCATTTGTTAGTTTTTCGTTGGAAAGTCGCGTTGACTAAGTCGTGTTTTGGAATGACAGCTCTCAGAATGCAATCACAGTTTGTTGGCGTTGGTAGATTTCTTTTCCAATTTTTAGCTTCCTCATCTTTGTGCTTGGAAATGCGGGTGTGTGAGTGTGTGTGTGTAGGTTCACTCATTTGCACTTTAAAACTCTCGAGATCTTGAGTGATCAACGTCAAGTACTGTTAGTCGAATGTCATTCAATGTTATGTCATTGGGTTACAAAACAATTCTGCAAACCAAAACTACTCAAAGGAAAGGGCAGCCTGCTTTTATACCTAGCTGAAAATATGAAGTCAGGACAACAATTATTTCCAACAAATTATTTATTTTATTTTATTTTATTTTATTTGATTTGGTTTTATTGTTTTTTTTATTTTATTTTTTTTTAATTTATTTTATTTTACTTTACTTTATTTTATAATTTTATTTTATTTTGTTTTTTTTATTTTATTTTTTTATTTTATTTTATTTGATTTTATTTTAATTTATTTTATTTTATTTTACTTTACTTTATTTTATAATTTTATTTTATTTTATTTTATTTTTTTTATTTTATTTTATTTTATTTTATTTTTTATTATTTTCTTTAATTTAATTTAATTTTGTGCTATTTTATTTTATTTTATTTTATTTTATTTTATTTTATTTTATTTTATTTTATTTTATTTTATTTTATTTTATTTTATCTTATTTTATTTTATTTTATTTTATTTTATTTTATTTTATTTTATTTTATTTTATTTTATTTTATTTTATCTTATTTTATTTTATTTTATTTTATTTTATTTTATTCTGTTTAATACTCAGGTCCACTCGAACTTAAGACTGCCTTACTTGCAAACCTTTACCAAAATACTATTCACTTTTCTGCTCAACCTCACAGTTTGTAAATTTTCAGCTCATTTTCATCATTCTAAAATTGTTTGTATTTTTTTTTTTTTAATTTAGCTTCAATATTTGCGGGCGTGCTATAATGTCTATTTGCCGAATCTGATTTTATTTACTGTACCAGATTCTTACAAAAAATTTCGCAGTGAATGTACAAGCAAAACAACAACAATGTACCGAATGAGTTAAAGCATCTTCAGCTAGCCAGCTAACTCTTCATTGTGGATTTTTCCTCAATTGTGTACCATTTTCAAATGTTTGTATGGACGACGAAGAAAATTTGATGATAAAACCTGCACACCCTGTATTTGCTAATTCAATCACTAATCGTATTGGAAGTTGTTGAGAATATTTTTTGTAAAAACATGTTGATGCTGTCAGTAATGTGCTTGTCGTTTGCTGTTTGCAATCGTATATGTAGGTATATCTTACTTGGACCAGGTTAGGGATGTTTCGGATGTTGATTTACATACATCCGAGGATGCAAATGTCAAACATTGCAATTTATCTATGAAAACGAAAACGAACTACATTCAAGAAAAATATTTTATAAATACTTTGAGTTTATTTTCCTTCCTATGAAGGTTTGTGAAGCTGGACGGACTCGCAATACCCATTAGCACAGAACCGAAAATGTCTAAAACCCCACACTCGCCACATCCCTAATATCCATCACTGCTAATGCATCACATTTTTATATAAAACACACCTTCTCATTGTGCAATTTGATGAAATTCTACTAATCGATAATGTCAACACTCAATGCAGGGCACTTGAATTCTATACAAAAAGCTCTAATGAGTAGTGACGTTGTAATAAGAAGAAGACAAGCAGTTAAAGGATGGTACAGTGAAGTGGTTGGCGCTGAATATTGACAAGTTGGATAGGAAAAGCTTCTGTCAGTTTATTAGTGACAGCATTTTAAATGAGCTACTAATGGCTGGTGGAAGGTCTTTTAGGCATTTTGATAAATTTGATTGGTTATTAATTTTTGAATTATTAATGCGGTTATTAAGTGTAAATAGTGAGAAATTTATAATGAAGAATAGTTGCATATCAATGATGATGATAATTGTTTTACTTGTTTTATTAAAAGATGACTAAAGTGGAGGAGTGAGGAATGGTGGTGAAGTGCTGTCAATTCAGTTCAGTTTCCGTATGAGCCAGAAATTGTCAGAATTTAACAGAAATCAATCCCGAACTTTTTAGTTTTTATATGTCGTTAAAACTTATTTACGTCATCTGTCAGCTGTCAATTCAGTTCAGTTTACGTATGAGCCCGAAATTGCCAGAAGTTGTCAGAAGTCAACCCCGTACTTTTTATTTTAATATATCGTTAAAACTTGTTTACGTCATCTGCCAACTGTCGATTTAGTTGTGTTTCCTTACGAGCCAGAAATTGCCTGAAGTCGTCAGAAGTTACTAGAAGTCAATCCCGTAGTTTTACGTGCTACTATACACAAATTTTTTACAGTCTTTCAAGGACATCGTTTGTGTCCACAAGCCGGCTGTCTTCAAGCAAAGTTTTTGACTATAGTAAACAGGTGCCTGCAACCTGCATTTGCAATAGCTGGAACGTGTAGCCGTCCACACAACGTTCTAGCGCACACTGTTAAATTAGGAAATTGAAATCTATCATCCTTCGCCGAAAAACGAACAGCTGCTTCCTGCGTTTTTCAAACATTTTATTTTATTAATATTGACAATGATCGCCGTAATAAAATACCACCTTTAAACACTGCGAAATGTGGGAAAAAAAATTCCAAAAGTTTTACCCGAAATCAGGTAAAACTAAATATCCCAAGTCTACAAAAAAAATTGGGTTAACAATACAGCTGCTGAAGCTTTAAGCCAATCAAAAATTTTGGTGGCGCAAGCAACTTAAAAAATGATCAAAAACGGCAAATAATTAAAAAGGGCTGAGTGGTTACTCAACCAAGAAAGCAACAGCGATTCACCAAAAACAAAAAGAGTAACAGATAAGCTTTACAATCAAAATGTGTGCTGAACTCAAAACTGGACTCGCAACCAGCCAAGCACAGCTTGAGCAAAAAAAACCTAAATCAAAAACTTTTTCGTACCGAAGCATATGTTGGAACTGCTCAATTTTTACGTTGAGCGTTGATCACCCTCGCTTGCAGCTTTTCAAGCAACAATCAACTACATACTTATAATCAGTTGTTCAGAGTTCCAAAATAAGAGCTAAGCTAAAAAGTTGTCTCACCAAGATAACTATTTGTTGATTTTTATTTGTAAGCAGTTAGCGACATGTGAATAAAAAAACAATCAAATTTTTTTTTTAATTTAAAAATTTTTTTGAAAAGTTCATGATTTTTTCTGCTTGCTTAATTTTTTTCTAAGCGTGCAGAAAAGCTTTTAACTAGCATCTAAGTAACGAATAAAGAACGGTCATTATAGCTTATATACAATTTTTACTTGAAGATATCTATACATTCTCAATTTTAAGGCATTCGAGCGCTAGAATAAATCAAAACTACAGTTTTGAGAATTTTTATCTGTATGTTTGTTCGCGCATCACTCAAAAACTGCTGCACCGAATTGGATGCCATTTTCACCAATGTGTTGCTAGTTGTCCAAGTCGCAGTAAACGATCCCCTTTACGCACGGGAATATTTGATTCCTGATGTACATATGTATATAGTGGAGGCAACCGATTTGTAGATTCCGACTATCCCTCACTGCAAGATCTTGGCATTGACCCCTGAAGTCGTAGTTGCGCACGAACCTGCTTTGCTTCTGAGACATCAAAATCCAATCCATTCCGGCATCAGCCATGCTGTTTTGCTTCTTTTAAGGACGGTTGAAGTTCACCGAAAAGTATCTCCTTCTCATTCTAAACTTTGTTTGAGAGTTATTCGGGCGCTCTGGTGGTGATCGTGTTGCCAAAAAAAAATGTTTGCACGCACTTGGTTTTATATTTATTTCTCCTTTTTTTTATTCAACTTTTTTTCTTGCTATTGTTGTTGCCTCTATCTGATTTAATGATCGCTTGGTTGTGGTGATGATGGCAGGTGCAAAATTCTTTCTTCTGCGCTGCCCACGAACAAAAGATTCGCGCTACAAAAAAAAAGTGCAAAGAAACCAAAGTCGAGAAAAGAAAACAGTAGACTGGACTGGAAGCATGCATGTATGTATGTATGAATGTATGTGTGCATATCAGTGCATGTTGCTTTATGCGGCTGTTCAACTGCTGAGTACCTGCTTGACGGCCTGATCACTAAGGATCGCACTCACATTTCGTATGCGCCATGCATGCTTGTTGGCACCATTTGCGGTGCATTGTGTGAGTTGCTGGCTAATGCCACCTGCTTGGTTTCTTTACCTTTCATTTGTACATACATACATACATGTGTACATATATACCCAGCTGTGGGAGTGTTTCAATTTAGTGCCAGTTGGGTTTCTTTAGCGTTAAATCTCACATCCACAGTTTTGATGAGACACCTCAGACTCGTAGGTTTTACCTTAATAGTTTCACCCGAAATTAGCTTTCCTTATTCATTATATTTACATCTTCTTGTGTTTGCATCTGTGTGTCGGTTCAACAAATATTTTTTTTTTTTTTCGTAGGTGGCTCTTATTATGCGTTGCAAGATTTCTTCGCCTTCACTTTTGAAATGCCAACTTGGTCGCCTTGATTTTATTTCTCTTTCGTATCTAAATGTCTGTATTTGCACAACCATTAAATGTCGGAGCAAATCACAGCGGTCCCAATGCGTCACAGCTGTTTGAGTTTTGGCTAGACAGAAACAATGCTAGCCGAGCGCATTCACTTGCTTCCACGCTGCAGCTCTGCTTGACCATTAAACGACATTAGACTGGGCGAAAAAAGGGAAAAGCGTTCAATGAATGTGAAATTCTTTTTGGTCCGAGTATGTATGAAAAGAATAGATGTATCAATATAAAAAATAAAATTAAAAAATTGTTTGAAATTTAAAAAAATTATCGAAATTAAAATTCAACATTATAAAAATGAAATTAAAAAAAAAATTGGTTGATTAAAAAGTTAAAATGTGTCAATATAAAAAATAAAATAAAAAAATTTGTTTAAATTTCAAAAAAACATTTTATTGAAATTAAAATTAAAATTCATCATAATAAAAAATTTTATTTAAAAGATTTTTTATTTGTGATTAAAATGCAACATTATAAAAAATTTAACTAAAGAAACGGTTTAAAATTACAAAAAAAAAAAAAACAATTTTATTTAAAACAAATCAAAACTCACCATTGTAAAAATAAAATTTTGTATTCTTTGAAATTAAAAAAAAAAAACAATTTATTTGATTAAAAAATTAAAATTTAGCAATATTAAAAATTAAATTTAAAAAATTGTTTGAAATGTAAAAATAACAAAATTATGATTGAAATTAAAATTCATCATTATAAGAAATTTAATTTGAAAGATTTTAAAAATTTATTTTAGTAAAAAATTGTAAAGAAAAAAATTTTTTAATTGTTTAAAACTGAAATAAAATTAGTTTTGATTAAAACTCAACATTATAAAAATTGTTTAGAATTACATAAAAAAAAATTTTGTTTAAAATAAATAAAAAAAAACATTTTATTTCTTTGAAATTTTAAAAGAAACAATTTATTTGATTAAAAAATTAAAATTTCTCAATATAAAATTGTTTAAAATGTAAGAAGGGAAACATTTTTGATTGAAATTAAAATTCATCTTTATAAAAAATTTTATTTAATAGATTTTTTTTAAATTTATTTAATTTAAATTTTTTAATTAAAAAGAAAAGTTTTCAATTGTTTAACACTCAAATTAAATAACTTTTGATTAAATTACAACATTGTAAAAAATGAAATTAAAAAAAATTGTTCAAAATTACAAAAAAAAAGCCATTTTATTGAAATCAAAACTCACCATTGTAAAAAAAAAATTTTAATTCTTTGAAATTTTAAAAGAAACAATTTATTTGATTACGAAATTAAAATTTATCGATACAAAAAATTTAATTTAAAAATGTGTTTGAAATGTTAAAAGGGAAACAAATTTTGATAGAAATTAAAATTCATCATTATAAAAAATTTAATTGAAAAGATTTTTTAAAATCTATTTTATTTAAAATTTTTTAATTGAAAAAAAAATTTGTTTAAGTGTTTAAAACTGAAAAAAAATTAGTTTTGATTAAAATACAACATTATAGAAATTTAAATTAAAAAAACTGTTAAAAATTACAAAAAAAAAAATAATTTTATTGAAATGAAAACTCACCATAGTAAAAAAGAAAATTTTTTTAATTCTTGGAATTTCTAAAAGAAACAATTTATTTGTTAAAAAAATTAAAATTAATCAATATAAAAAATTACATTCAAAAACTTGTTTGAAATATAAAAAGGAAAAAAAAATTTATTGAAATTAAAATTCAACATTATAAAAAAATTAATTTAGAAAATTGTTCAAAATTTAAAGAGAAAAAAATGTTGACTGAAATTAAAAAACAATTTTGTGACCCAGTCTAATTTCCATACATCCTTACACTGGCACACAATTTATGCATGCATTTACCTGTCCATTACTTCTCACCTATTGAGCGCTGTTAAATTTCTAGTAGTTTGTCTATTTTGATATCTTTACGATTTGTTTGTGCTCGTTTCGTTGTAGGTTTTGTTCTTTTGTGTTGTTGTTCTTTTCTTAAATTTTATGACGCTATCCTCTCCCATAATTGCACACAAGACTCCTATACCTTTTAGTTAATTGAAAAATAGAAATGGTCAGTTTAGATGTGTTATCCCATTAGGGCATCAACGCCATTTCAACTGTCAAATCGCATAAATAAGTTAATGTCCAAAATTGCTTATTGACAGCAATTACTAAATGTATTGGCTACTGTCCTGTGGTGTTTAAAATTTAAATACTCTTGAGATGGGAATAATTTAAATGTCCATTTGATTTTGTGTGGGAGTTTTACTTTGTGTGAAATATTTACTTGACTGTGGTGAATATAAAAAATTTAAACAGGATGTGTAACAAAATCCCTTTAGGTATTTAAATATTTGCATATTCAATGCATCCGGTGGATTGGCGCCAGGATATTTACTGTGTGTATGTGGTGTAAAATATGTGAAATGTCCGTGTGGGCGAACTAAGTAGTTGTAAACTACATCAAAACTGGTATGAACATCAAGCTAAACTATTGTCGGATCTCGGCTAGAAATACATATGCCAGTATCAAGACCAAAAAAAGGGCGGATTAATTTTAGTGGTAAATAGAGGACCCGGCAGACGTTCTTCAGTCTCAAGGTTTGCTTACCTATCATTTAATACTCTATATCTCCCTCTTCCATCGTCTTTTACTTTTTTCCCTACAAATGCTTCTTCTTTACCGCCTTCATTTCCCTCACCACTTCTTCTGTTCTACGGTTCTAGTCAAACCTGTTATATTTGATTAGTAATCTTTTTAATTGCCAATTATTATTTAAATTGTTTTCGTGAAAATTCAATTATAAATTGATTAAAATTAAAAGAAATTCGAAAAAAAATCAAAAATACATAGAAAAAAACCAAAAAAAAAAAAAATATAATAAAATAAAAAAAATGAGAAGAGTCAAAAATTACAATTAAATCCAAAATAAAAAAAAATTAGAAATAAACACAAAAAATACCAAAATTAATCAAGAAAAAAACCAAAAAAAATTAAGAAAAAACTAAAAAAAAATCAAAAATAATCAAGAAAAAACTAAAAAAAAAAATCAAAAATAATCAAAAAAAAAAAATAATAATGGAAAAAATCAGAAATAATCACAAAAAAAAATATTCAAGAAAAATAAAATTTAATCAAAAAATAATAATGATCCCCAAAAAATCAAAAACAACTACAAATAATAATAAAAAAAATCTTAAGTAATTAAAAAAAATAATAAAAGATAAACCAACAATTTTTTTTTCTTTGGTGTTTTTAATTTTGTGTTCACGATTTTTAATAATCATGATCTTTTGTTTGCTTATTTTTAATTAATTGGAAACTAATCATTAAAAATGTAAAGTAATGGTAAGCAATAATAGGAAAATAATCAATCTGTCAGTAATCATTACGATGAGTAATCATTTTTTAAGTGGTCTGATTCTAATCTTTTCCTCTGGTTTATAAATACTGCTGGTAATTTTTTTTGTTTTTTTTTGTATTTGATTATTTTCGATTATTTTGCTCTGATTTGTTTTTTCTGGATTAATTTTTGACTATTTTTGAATTTTTTGATTATTTTAGATTAGTTTAAATTTTTTTTTTTTTGTTGAGTATTTCAAACTTTCCTTATAAGTTTTTGGAGTAAAAATAATTTAAATGCCTTCGACCGACATCCAAATAATCAAAAGTCCGATTCCTGGTATTCTACAAAATTTTTATTTTTGGGTTCCGATTCTTTTCAAAATAGTTTGAACCCAGTCGAAATGTCTTTTTGTTTAATTGTAAACAACTATGTGAGCTGCTTTTTAAATTTTTCCAGCACCTGAACGTATGGTATTCACTACCTTTAAGGCTTAAACTTAAGTTCCACACCCCCCCCCCCCCCCTGATTTCATAGATTAAAATAGAATTTGTTTATGTCCTTTTGGCGTTCATACTTCAGCTCAAGCTCTTCACACTTCGCATCTGCGCCACGACTCATAGCTGTGAATAATGTACTTGGTTGGCAAAGCATACTCTGAGCTCTTGAATGTTTGAGGGCCGTATTTCAAACGTCTGTCAGCGGTGCCAACCAACAATGTTACAAAGCGCACTATCCTTTCGCTGTCACATGCACACCCCTCTCCGGTCACTAGAGTTGTAGTTGTTCACTCGTCTCAAAATGTTACAAAACACCTTCACTCGTATGCCTTGAACTTGGCAATGTGCGATGACTTCGTATTACGATGACTCTAACACTTGTGAGTTCAACAATAATGATAAGAAATAAATGTGACAACAACAACACACCAAGCCAACAAATATGCCGAGAGACTTACTCGAAATACATATTAGTCGACATTTTTACACTCTCCCCACCACTCCCGCAACGCTCACAATTACTTTGTCAAAAATGAAAGGGATTTCTTGTTATTTTCATTACGAAATTTCTTATTTAAGGTGAAGAAGCCACAGAGGGTGAAGTAGAAGAGGAAGTGAGTGTGCCACGTAGTTGACGTAAACGTAAATGGGCGACGAGTTAAGGGTGGCATTCGTACAAGGAAGTTGCCATCTTGTCTTGTGGGTCAACAGAATTATACACACAAAAAAAAAAGTTTAAGAAAACGAAAAGCGCAAAAGGAAAAAGCGCATAGAGCGAAGTGTAAATGTAGCTATAGATTTGGTATTTGAGTGGAAAATCGATCGATATTATTGAAATTGGATTAAGCATGAATGAGTAGTAACACAATCACAAGCGCCCAAACACCCTTCTTAGGAGTGCTAAGGGTGCTGTAGCACGTGAAAATATATTTAAAATGTGTAGGCAAACAGCAGATGGGTGAGAAATAGAGAACATGATTTTTATACTCAGCTGAGCATAGAGAAAGGAATATACATAGATTGTACTATAGGTCCATATATGTAACTATCGAAGGTTTGAGGGTGAATAGAGAAATCCCTTGAGCCTGGTACATTCGTCCAAACGTTTGTAAACAAGATAATTTGAGCAAATTTTTGAAATATCTTAATAAGTTGAGTGAGTTTCGAAAATCTGAGGCCATCGTCTTATTTTTTCGGGATCATTTCGAGATACTTCCCGATACTTTTCGTAACCATTTAAGGATTATTTAGGAAAAAGTAGCGAACTGTTCACCAAAACAGTCATGGAAATCAACTTCCAAAACAATTTTGAAATAATCCCGAAATAATCCTAAGGAAAGTGACGAAATGGGCCCGAAATTATAATAAAAAGGTTTCAAAATCATCTCAAAAATGACCAGAAATGTTATCCTTAACAACTCCCAAAATTATTCCGAAAATAATACCAAAATAATGCCTAAAGAGTAACGGCCTAAAGGCAATCCCGAATTAATCTTAAAAATGTATCCAAGAGTGGAACGCAATTTTCCTGAAATCTCTAAAATGTCCTGAAACAGGTTCCGAAATGATTGTGTAATGATTCCCAATTGATGCTGAAAATGTCCCGTTAAGTTCCTAAAAAAACTCCCGAAGACAACCATCAATTAAACACGAAAAAGTCCCGAAACAGCCAAAAGACAATCCCGAATTGATCCCGAAAAATTCCCAAGAGTGGTCCCGAAATTATCCCGATAATATCCCTAAAATGTCCTGAAAATAGTTTCGAAATTTTTGTGCAATGATTTTGAAAAAACACCGAAATAATACCTAAAAAAAGTCCCGAAAATAACTCAAGCTGGTCCTGAAAACGCCCCGAAGCCTTCTGTAACTGTCCCGAGAGAGCCCAAAGACAATTCCGAATTTATCCCGAAAAAAATCCAAAAAATAGTCCCGAAATTATCCTGAAAATGTCGTAAAATGGCACCGCCATGATTGTGTAATGATTCCGAGATAAAACTGAAATTGTTCCGAAATGATACCAAAAAAGACACGAAACAACCCAGAACTGATTCCGAAAAAGTCCCGACGTTTTCCGAAACTAACCCAAAAAGTCACAAAATTATCCCGAAAATATCCCTAATTTTTTTTTTTTTTTGCAAGGAAATATTTGCATGCATCCTTTTCACACATACATTTCATCATCTTTTCTTTGTATCATTCTTTTTTTTTTTGGTTTCAAATTAACCTCAAAGTTGCATCATGTTAAGTAAATTAAAACTGAACGCAACGAGTTCAACGAAAAACAATTTAAGGCACGCACATACAAAGTAGTTAACTTACATAATGCGTTACAAATCGTTTTATATTCAATCGAGTTTTTTTCTTGTTGTTGTTGTTATTATTAAATTTAACTTTGTTCTTTCTCTTTTTGACAGGTATGTAAATGCAGCAAATGTGAGCAGAGTTTAAGCTGAAAATGGCACAAACACGCATAACTGCTGACAATGTCAAAAGTTTACCAACATATGCGCGCATAGAATTCATATGCAAATTTACGCAAAAGTTGGATGTGTAGCTGAAGAGGCAGTGAATACAGTCAGGTGAGGCCGGCAGGTGAGTGTCGTGAGTCAGCGCACAGCTGGTAAGTAAAAATAAATAAATAAAAATAAGAAGAAGAAGCGGAAGTAGAAAACTTCTACGATTTGGAGGAAAATATGAATGCGTGCCTGTACAGTATGTCCAGTTGTTATGCAGGATATCCAAAAAAAAAATGTACTAATCACCAAGTCAGAAATACGGAAATGATCCTAAAAACATCCTTAAAATACCCTGCAAATACCCTGAAAATGGTTCCGAAATAAAACCGAAAATGTTCGGTTATGTTCCGAAATAAGACCCGTACACAACAAAGAACTGATCCGGAAACTATCCCGAAAAAGTATTGAAACAGTGCAAGGACCGAAAAATACCCAAAAAAAAAGATCCCGAAATTATTCTGAAAATATTCCCAAAAGTCCTGTAAATGGTTCCGAAATAATTGTGTAATGATTCCGAAAGAATATCGAAAATGCTCCGTTATGTTTTCAAAAAAGTTCCGAAACAAATCTCGAAAATTTCTTGGAAGGTTTCCAAAATTATCTCAAAAAAAATTCGAAGCTATCCCCAGCAAGTCCCAAAATGATTCCGAAACAAGTAAGGAAAGGGCTGTCTTCGGCTGTGCCGAAGGCTTTATACCTTTCATGAATGCTAAACCACACTTATCGGAACAATCGATTGTATGGGAGCTATACGTTATGTTGGTCCGATCTGGCTGATTTTGCCTACATATGTTACATATATAATATGTAGCAAACTTGCAAAGTTTAACGTTCCTAGCTCTTTAACTGCAAAATTGATAGCCCAAAACCCATTTATCGAAACTATCGATTATATGGGAGCTATATGTCATGTTGGTCCGATCTGAGTCATTTTCACTACACACGTTGCAAATACAATTTGTACTAAACTTGCAAAATTTTACGTTCCTAGCTTTTGAATTGCAAGAGTTATAGGCCAAAACCCATTTATCGGAACAATCGATTGTATGGGAGCTATGCCTTCTATCGGTCCGATCTTGCTGGTTCCGACAAATGATTAATCCTATGCAAAATGGCGCCTGCTTGCAAAATTTCATCGAGATATCTCAAAAACTGAGGGACTAGTTTGCGTTCAAACAGACGGACGGACGGACGGACGGACGGACGGACGGACAGACGGACATGGCTAAATCAACTCGCCTCATCGCCCTGATCATTTCGGTATACTTAATAGTGGGTCTATCTCTTCTTCTTCTCATACTTACAAACATCGGACCAAAGTTATAATACCATTTCATGTTCATGAAAGGTATAAAAGTACAGAAATAGCTCCGAACAATTCTGGTAAAGGCCCAAACACACACAATCCCGAAAAAGTGACAGAATTTTCGTGAGTGAGAAATATGCTCCCAATACTAAAATAGACAAAGATGACCAAGCCGAGAATGTGTACATTTCGACAGCCGATTTTAGTAGCAGAGAAAGGGGGAGACCACACAAAAATAGCTGGAGGATGGATTGGTCTTTCTTACTGTTTTCAGTTTTAATAAGTTCTTTCGTAAAGCGGATCACTTAATTTTCTTTTCCATTATCATCCGGTTACAGTTTTTATCATAACATTACCACTGTCCTAAATATAAGGAGTTTGAAGTTCAAAGAGTTCTGCAAAAAGTAACGCAAAACGAAACTATTGTAAATACGATTGTGTTTGAGTTGCAGAAGAAGAAGAAGAAGAAGCAGTAGCAACTAGCGGTGCATTTCCTTCAGGTATGAGTTACTCTATACATTGTAATAATTTGCATAATAATGTCTGGAAATGACAGAATCAAGCAACAACATGGAAGGCGGGCACAACAACATTTATACAACTCAAATATCTAGGTGTGAATGTATGCAGGTGAGTAAGGGAAGTGAGAATATTTGCATGCCAACATCTGTAAAAGAAAAAATAAAAAGCGAAAATTGTTCGGGGTTTGTCGACACTCAACTCCCATCGCTATTTGCTACAGGGGAGAAATCGGAAGCTATCCACACCACTTTCAAGTTATCGAATATTGCGGGACTACTCCATGTATAGCACCAAATTTGCTGTAAACCTTAAAATTAAGGCATAAAATTAAATTTTTTTTAATTAAAAAAATGGGCTTGGCACAACCCACTTTTAATAAATTTTATTAAAGAATATAATCAAGAAAATGTCATAACAAAATTCTGCAAGGCAATTACTCTTATTACAAGGAATGTGCTGGAAAAAAGTGGTTTAAATCGGTTGGGAACCACGCCTACTTTAATATAAAAAATAAATTTTTAAACGATCATAGACGAATATGAAAGGAAATATTTCCAAGAAAAAATAGCTTTTTATAAATGTTATTTCACTTCCAAATTATCTGTGTGTAAAAATATAAATTTGTAAAGTGGGCGTGGCACCACCCTTTTCAGAGTGAATTATTCCACAAAACTATTAAAGTCATGACATGCACAAAAATGTATTTATATTAACAAAACTTATTGAAGATATTGATTTTATAATGTCGATTGCTGTAAAAATAGCCTAAATCGACTAACAGCCACGCCCATTTCCATATAAAATATTTTTGAAATGACCACAGACATATTTTACAGAAAATATCTCTGAGAAAAAATAGTATTTTATAAATACTATTTGCCTTAAAATTATCTGTTTCAAATAAAATACAAAAAAATATAAATGTCGAAAGTGGGCGTGGGGCCCCCCTCTCTAATTTTAACTATTTTCCTTTTTTTTGCAATTTTTTGCACTTTTTTTAGTTTTGCTTTATAAATTTAGCAAATATTTTGTTCACGTGCCATTCATGATAGGGCCAATTAAAATTCAAAACCCAATGCCAACATTATTTCAGAAAAACATTGCGACTCACGCTAATATTCATATTTGCATATCTTTAGGACTCACTTTAACTTTATTATTATTGTTATATTCTTAATTTTAGTGATTTACATTTTCTGACTTTTAATATTATTCGTTGAAGTACATATGTATGTCGTTTACCAATGAAACTGCCTGAAGTCAGCACAACGTGCAGCTCATTAAAATGCAATAAACGCCGACTTCTCAAAAACAAAAACAACAAAGAAAACAGTAAATTAAATTACTACTTTGAGTAGTAATGAGACGTTTTCAAAATGAATGGTTGTCAACATTTGGAAAATTCACACTCCGCATGGTGCATATCTCTTCCTCTACCCAACGCTTCACTTTTCTCTTTTTGTTTTTCTTATTTCTTCACTTCTTTTCCTTTTAGGTATCTGCTTCCTCTGTCTTCCTGGTCTTTCACATTCTCATTCTTCTGCTATTGTTTCGATAGCGAAAACCCGAAACGTGACTAATCCAATAATAATCCCGAAAATAATCCATTGAATCCCAAAATAATTACTTTGATATAATTCCAAAAACAAAATATATACATTTCGAAATGATCCTGGTGAAATAAGAAAAATGCGAATATATGCAAAACCCACCTTAGAAATCTGGAATAAATACCTAAATCATTCTGATACAAGCCAAAAATAATCCCGAAAATCTCAAAAACGTGCTTGAAATAGTTCCGTTAACAGTTAAAATAAAGCTAAATAACCATGCCGAAGATTCTGGACTAACTTTAAATGGATACCGAAAACAGTCCACTAAAAACTACCGAATAATCCATTTTTAATTCCAAAAAAAAATCCCAAAATAGTTTGAAAAAAATACCGAAAATAATACGGTATTTTCCATTAATTGAATTCAATCCCGAAAATAGTACAAAGTGAATATCGGAATTATTTTAATACAATTTCGAAAATCACGAAAACCCCGAATGATTCTGAAACAAATTCAAAAAATCCGGAAATATTTCTGACAAAATCCCGACATAATAATGATTAAATATCGTCCTTACGCATTGCCGAAAGGAGCCCCGAAAATCCCATAAAAGTGCTTCAAATAGTCCCGAAAGTAGGATACAGAAAACAGTCCAAATAATACCGACACATTTTTAAAACATTTCCGAAAAAATCTCGAAAAAGACCTGATAAATTCGGAAATATGCCGGTTGTCTAAGCTTTGAGGGAGCGAGAAGTTTTTTTTTTTTAATTTATCTAATTTGGTATTTGAGATTTGTATTATATTATTGCTTCAGGGGTGTCCAAAGCATGGGTACTAGGGACGACCTTTTAGTAGATTATTATTATTTGTTTAATTTATGTGTTCTATATAGAACTGGGAGGATGCAGAGCACCTGTTACACCTTGTATGTATTCATTGGGGGCGAGCACTGTTGGCTCTGAGGCATTGCACGAGATTGGCTTCCTCATTTTCGCTTGGAAAAACCCCATTGGGTTAGGCAGCCAAAAACAATATCTTCAGAATATTTCATAAGCTGGGTGAGAATTATAAGAAAGGGTTGCAAATGAAATAAACGGAAGAAATTGTTTAAGTCGCTTATACACCGGTATTTCCCAAAAACAGTCCCGTGACTTCTATACAATCCCGAAAATAGTACCATGTGAACATCGAAATAATATTGATAGGATTCCGAAAATCTCGAACAAACCAAAGAATTTAAAATTTAAAAATTTGGAAATATTTCTAATAAAACACCGAACGTTTCTTAATGCAATCCCGAAATGGCTAAATATAATAATTATTAAACATCGAAATCATCCTCATAAAAGCCGAAAATAGACCGAATAACAGTCTTGAAAATATTTAAATATTCTCGATAAAAATTAGAAAAAATCTCGACTAGTTCTTTGGGACCAAAGCTTCGGAAATACCGCAATAATCCTGCTTATCCTTAAGTTTCCATACTATCTAGATATGTTTAGTACTTTCATACCTAAGACATACAATTTAATTGATTTCCTTAATTCACTGCCTATTCTAAATACGCTAAAAAGTTTGAGCATTTAGTAATTATGAAGAAGGAGAAAAAATTGTTTAATGAACCTCCTGCAACTTCTCATTTTCTCGCGTATCATCGCAGCTGCATTAAACCGTAACATCCATTAGCTGAAGAAAACATTTTTTGAACGCAAATGTTTAATTCGAAAATTGCAACAAAATCGCAGAAATGTTCATGCACTTAATACCATTCAAGCAGAGCTCCACTGCTTACAGACAGCGTTGCATCAAACAGCAGCAGGAAAACAAAGAGGAATACGAAACAACCACATTTGCTTGCTGCTATTACCATTCCACTATTATGCTATATACAATTAAAGTAATGAGCACAGCTGAAGGAAAAGAAAAAAACGTTTACTAAAAGCAAGAACAGTAAACACTACAACAAAAACAAACAAAAAAACATCATGCTGATAAAAAGAAATAAAATCATATAAACGTTTTCGTGCTTCTGCTTGCAGCTATGTATAAAAGAGAAAAATATGCATACAGGACATGGGTGCAGCAAATTGTGGGAGGTGGTAATAGGGGTGCATTATTGTATTTTATTAAATTTTTTATTTTTTTTTATTTTACTTTTGTTTATTTTATTTTTATTTTTTATTTTTTTTTTTTATTTTCATTTTATTTTATTTTATTTTATTTTATTTTATTTTATTTTATTTTATTTTATTTTATTTTATTTTATTTTATTTTATTTTATTTTATTTTATTTTATTTTATTTTATTTTATTTTATTTTATTTTATTTTATTTTATTTTATTTTATTTTATTTTCTATTCTTTTCTTTTCTTTTCTTTTCTTTTCTTTTCTTTTCTTTTCTTTTCTTTTCTTTTCTTTTCTTTTCTTTTCTTTTCTTTTCTTTACTTTCCTTTTCTTTTCTTTTCTTTACTTTCCTTTTATTTTATTTTATTTTATTTTATTTTATTTTATTATTTTATTTTATTTTATTTTATTTTATTTTATTTTATTTTATTTTATTTTATTTTATTTTATTTTATTTTATTTTATTTTATTTTATTTTATTTTATTTTATTTTATTTTATTTTGTTTTATTTTATTTTATTTATTTTATTTCGTTTCTTTTCTTCCTTCTCTTTCTAGCCACCGTAAATTTAACCCTGTCTACGCCCATGCATACCAGATTACATTTATTGTAAGTGTTGACGTTGTTGCAGACGTTTTTCGAATTGTTTGTTGTTGTATAAAAAACACCAGTAGCAAAAGTGAAATGCCTGCAGCAGCGCAAAGGACTACAATGACTGCATTAAGAATTACTTCATTTTCATTAACGGCTCAACAATAGTATAATACGAAGACGTAGAATTGCCGCAAAACAGAAGCGCGCCAACCACCAGACATTCAACTAACAAACAAACCGACCAAATGACAGTACTGACAGCTATAAAGCAACACATCAACTTACTTGAGATATCTAGAGGCTTTAAACGATAGGAGCCATTCGCACGAGTCCTGCATGAGAAAAGAAAAATGAGAAAAATTTGCCATTATTGTACAATTAAATATGTGAAAAGAGTTGTTAAAGAGTCACTTTGGTGCGAGTTTATAAAAGCTTACAGCGAAGTACATTTACATATATAAAAAGTCTATACACTTAAAGTAGAAGGATGGATGAGCTCACATGCCCTACTTCTTGAGGTTCTTCTGCAATAAAGAGGATTGTAGACATTGACTGGTAGTTTAGAAACTTTAGAAGGCGTAATCGGATAGACTCGGAGGTATCTCTCTTGGACGACTTCATTGAATCTAAAGTTTACTTTGAGTTATATCAGGCTAAGAGCTTAGTTATTTTGAAAAAAAAAATTTTAACTTGATTTGAGCTGCTTTAATTGTCAGCTACAGGGCCACTTTGAGATGAAGATGATGATGGCCGGCCATAAGCCCGTTAAAGAAATGTTTAAGTTCGACAGTTGATAGCTTCAGAAGTGGATTTTACATGAGGGCGTAACTTGAAACGCGGTATGGAGTACACCCCGAAGTTAAATCGGTTATTGACCACGCCCACTTTTGTGTTTAAGTTGTATAACACGAAGATAAGAAGACAGAACATATCATATCTCCTTCGCTGATGCAGATAGAATGTTAAAGTTTATTAGCTCAACCATACCACTGATCCTTTTTTATATTTTTTTTAAACATTTGTGAAAATAGGCATGGCAACGCCCATAAGAAATTTTTAAATTTTGCTAAATAAGAAAATTTAACTACCCACTTTATAAAAAATGAAGTATAAAATCTATCCAGGTCATATAACCAAAAACAATTTCACAATGGACCACGCCCACTTTTACACAGTTGAGTATTGAATGCTCTGCTCAACCCGAACTTGAACCTTCTCACATGCTTGTTTATAAAAAGGGTTGTATGGTATTCCCTAAGCAAATCAAACAAAAGGGGCCAGGCATTCCAGGTGTACTCTTCATTCATTCTCACAATGAAATGTCACACTTTACCTTCAAGTATAGGCATGTAGACGCAGCAACCGCAAAAGACCACACGAGAATGTGGTGAAAAAAGCCAACAATCATAAGTGGCGCATAATAACAATGTCAAATGTGAGTGGATTATAACATTTTGTGGTGTAGTAGTTCTTGTAATTCGTTTATAGCCAAAGTAAAGTCAAAGTACGGTGGGACAAATGCAGAAGATTTTGGTAGAAACACATTACTCTGCACTCATCGGCAATATTAACTACTTTTTATTTACACATATGTCATTCTAGCCCATAGTAGGAGTCAGGTTTCTTTCATTCACATATCTTTTGGCTGTTCACATAGCCGCTTGACGTGTCGGTTACCCCGGCGGGTGCAATTAGTTGCATTCACTCGATCATTTTTGTGCATATAAAAACTTCTTAGCGAGATTATTACACTGTGTTACAGGGGAAAAAAGTACTTCAGGTCAAGCATATTTAGAATTTACAATACAGTCTCAAATTCTATAGTAAAGGCTGATAAATCGCTTTTCCATAGATGAAGCCATGTATTATCAGTAAACTTAATTTATGGATGCTTCACGAAAAAAATGTGTTAAATGTAACTGGAATTGAAGTTAAGGGTAACCAGATTTAAAGTTAAAAGTAACCATTAATAGGGTTAAGACTAACCAGTAATTGTTAAATGTAACTGGAATTGAAGTTAAAGGTACCCAGATTTAAAGTTAAAACTAACCATTAATAGGGTTAAGACTAACCATTAATAGGGTTAAGACTAACCAGTAACAAAGTTAAGAGTAACCAGTGATCAAGTTAAGAGTAGCCAGTGATCAAGTTAAGAGTAACCAGTCATCGAGTTAAACGTAACCAGTGATGAAGTTAAACGTAACCAGTGATCAAGTTAAGAGTAAGCAGACATACAGTTAAAGGGTTCTTACATTATTAAAGTTAAGAGTAACCAGAAAAAAAGTTAAGACTATCCAGTAATAAAGTTAAGGGTAACCACAAATAAAGTTAAGCGTTACCAGAAAACAAGGTGAAGTAACCAAAAATGATATTAAGAGCAGCAAAATATAATTGTTAAATGAATCTTGATTTAAGGAAAGGTAGGAAATTTGGGATATAGAGTCCTTATTTATTATTTTTTCTTGCTACACAGTGTTATTCTTACTGCGCCATATCTGCGCATGCTTACATTGTATGAGTACGCATGAAGGAAATGCATTTACTGTGTTACATTTTTATTGTATACTTTTTTTCACGTCACCACAACAAAACCAACATTCCTGTCGTTTCAACTTTATTTTATGTTGGGACGCTTTTATATAAGAAATATGAGCACCAGGTTGCACCCCACACCCACGACTGTTGAACTTCGTTTTTTTTTTTTTTTTTTTTTAGCTTTTGTTAACGTCAACAGTTTGACATTCATGAGTGCCAAAGCTATCAACTTGTTGGTTGTAACAGAAGTCAGAAGAGCACACTAACTACCGGTGTGCAAACGGAAGCACATACCACACTCAGCACTCACCAACGCAGACGAACATGTACTATGGGGTAGGTGAATGAGTTTGTTGGACAAAAAGTCGATTACGTATATCGGCTCAAAACGGACCACTGTGCATTATGTTGCAACAATGAAATATGTAGCTTGAAGTCGCAACTTGTCGGCTACTACATTTTACACGTCACGTGCAGTTGCAATGTGTGTGGCCGCTCAGAGGGCCACCAGTGAGTTGTGTTTACACGAGGATTATGGTTTTCGCATTTATATTTCACTGCAATATTCTGTAGCCCATATGGTGTTGGACGGACAGGCTTTCAACGTTGGGCTATCGTTGTGACAATTACTTTGTTGTCTACGTTACATTACGTTGCTATTGTTGTTGTTGTTACTGCTACTGGTAGGTAATATCGCTTCAAGTAAATAGAGAAACTGTCAACAACTTTGACGACTTGGACTTGCAAGCAAAAGCCGCTTACAACACTTTATTTGATCCGATGTAACTGCTGCTTTGATGGTTACGTGGTTACGGGCTTAAAAAATTCCTGCTTTTTGACTGCATAATACATTTTTTGTTGTTTTATTTTTACATCGTTATTTTTCTTCATTCTGTTTAGTTCAGTTTGAATCAAAGCTTTTTTCTAAAAAACCTAATCCTACCTTCATTTCATGTAATCCTCCTTAATGAAGTCACATAATTCGTTAGAAAAACAAAGATTTACCACAGATTTTATTATTACTTATTAATTGGTGGCCTGGATTAGGCTTACTTGGAAGCAGAGTGGCCACACGGGATTATTTTTGAAGAAGAAGGTAGTGTACATAAACAAAATGGTGCAACAGAAGCGAAGAAGAAATGAATATAGAAAGATTAAACGCTTTGGTGAGAGCTAAGCGAGAGTAAAAGAAAATGAAAATAAATATAATAGGATTAGGTGGCAACCCTAATTGGTAATCCCACTGAGAAATATATTTGTTGTACGACATGGAATATCTTTCGTTAAATAACCGTTTTGGTATATCCCACTTGATTTTTTTTAATTTCAGGCAGATGGCAACGCCGTAAAAATGCACTAAGTGGCAACACTTTAGTGGAGAGTTGGAATTGTTGCAGACAACCTAAACGCAAAATTCCATAAAGAAGTGTCAGTTGTTTTCGAGATAACAGCGGGTACGCATGAAATAATCAGATTAGGTGGCAACTCTTGGTGTCAATAATATTTATAAATGTTTTTTGTTGAATTACCACATGGAATATGGATTTCCTTTCATATTCATATTAATATATTACATCTAATTTGTTTTTAATTTCAGACAAATGGCAACGCCAAAAAAACTATATAAGTGGTAATACCGCAGTAGGAAGCTAAGATTGTAGCAGACAGCCTATATCCAAAACTCTGTGGAAATGCGTTTAGCCATTTTGGAGATAATTGTGGGTATTCTGGAGAATAAATAAAATACTCTAAAGTGGCAACTCTATCTGCCAGTAGTACATGCTGATATTTTTGTTAAGATAACACGGTAAATAGCTTTAGAGTTCTTAAAATATTTTCATACCTAATTTGATTTTCTTTAAAATTTTCTGCATTTGGCAACCTCGGATAAAAATACTGGGTGAAGAAGAAATATAACTAACTGGCAACCCTGTGCGAACTCAGTGACAAAATACTTTTCGTTTAATATACATTTTGGCATATCAGATTTGATTTTATATAAAAAACATATACAGATGGCAACCCTGTAATAACATCCAGTGGCTACACTTTGGTAGGAGAGCTTAAAATTTAACCAACGAGGCATGTACGTAACTGTGGGCTTTTACATAGACACAGCCGTCACCATAACCGTAACTGTCCTTTTTACCGTAGCCATAGCTGCAACAATAATTGTTTGCGTAGCGATAGCCGTAACCATAAACGTAACCATAACCGTAGCCATAGCCGTAAACATAAACGTAACCATAATCATAACCGTAACCGTAACCTTAACTGCTTGTTGAGACCCTTATTAGCTTATATTAACGCTTCTTCTCTCATACATTATCAAATCAAACAAAAATGTCAGCCTCACGCTTCTGGCCTACTGACAAAAAGTTGTGATTCGTGCTCACAACATCAGCCGTCTTCTTACTCGTATTATTTACCCCGCAATCGGCTTTCATTTCTAACTTTTTAAATTCTTACGTCGTTGCTTAAAGATATTTCTAGTATGACTGCTTAAGTGGTATGAAATCCTAATCGGCTTTTTCTACTACAATTACAATTTTTTTTTTTAATTGGCCACTTGAAATGATGACAGCTTTGGCTAAGAGAGCCGTCAACTTTTGCTTAATTTGTCTGCCACTTTGTAGGCAGTTCAAGCGAGTGTAAGTATTGCATAAGCGGTGTGCTTAAGATAATACCAGCCATTAGTCTAGAATGTACATAAATAGAATTTAAAAAAAGGAAAATCGAGCAGAAATAGGTTATTCGACTTTTCAAGACAGAATATGTAGAAAGGATGAAAGAAAAAAATTGATAATAAACTCAACTATGAGCTTTAGCAAAGTAAGTTGAAGCTATTTGTTTTCATTCACAACATTCATCGAGCATCATTGTATGAAATGTGGGCGTGGTTGTCATCCGATTTCGTCCACTTAAAGTAGCGGTTGTAGATGAGTGCCCAGGACCACAAGTAGCAAATTTCAAGAAGTGGTGTTTGTCTTCGCAGATGGATGATATGACGATTGTCTTAGTCTATTTCATTTTTCGTTCTGACATCTTTGACATTTTTAAGTCCGAGGGCGGAGCCACGTGAGTGGTTTTCTGTGAGTCCAAGAAGAAGTAACGTGATTCGAAAAATTGGAGTCACTTTTTGGAATGCTGTGACTGCTCTTAACCGCCCAACTCATCCCCATTCCAGAAGGGACTTAAGTGGCATTAAGATCTTACATTTTCTAGGCCAACTATCCCAACAACAAAAGGTCAAACAGACAGAGCCCAATCAGTGTGGAAATTTAATTTTCTTCACGTAAGGTTGAGCATATCTTGGAATTATCATTAAACTACGCCAGAAATACACAAACGAATAATTTACGTATCAATTAAATTTAAAAAAAAAAATCTCTCACTCACCAACCAAAGAGCCAAAGCAAACATTAAATTTCGTTTGGCGGTAGAAGAAGAAAATTTTAATAAAAAAATATTGGTCTTACTGCGAAGTCTCATTAAAGTTTTTTGCAAGTGACAACCAATGCTTTTTATCTCGGTCATAATTACATTTACGCGCCACACACCAAATGTATACTGAACGGCGGCTGGATGGCCTATACCCGTACCATGCGCTAAAACTGAAAATAACGTCTGCTGCTCCAGCTGAGCTTAATACAGCTGCTGCTGCCATAGCCACGCTGAATGCAAAAATTTTCTCATTTTATTCCTTTTTGTTTTTTTAAGTTCAATTCAGTACACAGCTCTGGGCATTTCAAAATTTGATATTATTGCGTCCGGCCAATGGCGGTCAAAGCTGGCGCTCAATTTGAACGGAAATTTACAATTTCATTACAGTCGTCGCGTCCACTATTGCACGAACGCGCAGCGTAAGCAATTGTTACCCAACGAACCAAATGGAGTAGCGCTTCGAGTGGACCAAACAAGCAACTAGCGGAAGAAGTCATTCTCTAACTGGTTTCCTTTATCGGGTGGCTCTAGGACGAATTTTTTTTATTACAGCAGCGCTCATCATGGAGAGTAAGCTTTCCGAGCAGCCGCAACCAACACGAGTCTTGGAGCTGTAAGTACGATCTGCAAAACCAAAAAGTAGCCGGGGAGCCCAAAAGTTGAGTGTCGTTTGTGCCCAGCTCTTTAACGCTCAACTCGCGAATAATTTGAGACTCTGCTGGGTTGACTGGGTAGCATGCCGAACTAAGTATGCGTTCGTGTGTGTAAGGAGGTGTCGGCAAACTTTTCTCCATTACTTCCGGCTACATACTTTGCGGCAAGTCAAGCATTTCAAATTTAAATTTAAGTATTCAAGGCGCGAAAGATTCATAACAGTCGGTCGATTTTTGGCTTTTAAAAATGTGTAAAGGTACGACAAACGTGATCGGAAATATGCGGCTGCTTAATGGACAATGTTTTGGAATAATTACATTAATGCATGCGAGCTTTTGGTAGGAGTAGCGAAATATTCTTTAATGAAATAGGTGTAAAGTCTGATCGTTCGTCTCCTGGTGGCTTAAAGTTGGCGTTGGTAAGAAACAAAATTTATGCGCAAATTTTAGGCTGACACGTGGTAGACTTCACAACCTGTAACTTGCTTAAATTATTAACCTTAATTTAATTCCTTAACCTTAACCTTTAACATTAAGTTAATTCTTAAAACTTTGAAAATAGTCTTTCAGAGATAAAAGAGGAAGTCCGCTGATTTTTTTTTTTTTTTAAGAATCTGAAGCCCTTTACCAATTTCAAGAAAGTCATTCCTTGGTCTTTGTGAGAGATCAGCGAATGCCTTTTCCTTTATTAAATATGTCGGCTATTCTTCAACATAAAATCATACGAGTTTTACGTCCACTGTGGTTGTACAGAAAAAGATATAGTTTGAGTGGCACTGTGTTACCAATAGCTTTAAAACTGTAATGACAGCTTTCAAGGTTTGACGCGCAACAAAATATTAGGCATCATTTCATCGCAAAACACCTTTATAACTTTTAACAGGGGCGGCTCCACGTCGGATTTGAGGGCTTTTGGGTCCAACCGACCCCCTTTTGGGATCCAAAAAGGCATACTTTTCAGGAGCTGTGAATAAAAAATGTCCTTGATATTTCGTTGAAAAACGTTTGACCGTCCCCCTTCCCAAAATCCTGGATACGCCACTGACTTTTAAATACTATTTCTTAATATTAATTCTCCTGATTCGGATTATGAAGCGTCTTTTAACAGGGTTACATCGAAATCGAACAGCCATTGGTCGGGTGAAAAAAGAAGCTCATGGAAATCCCAGCAAACCACTTCTAACGCTGTTGCCGGGACCGGGTAGAGATAGAAACTGTTGAATCATTTCTCTTATCCCCCCTCCTAGCGATGGTAAAACTCTTTCGATGCGACAATCTGCTGATATAGAAAGAAATATTTTAAATTTTTGTGTATCTTAAGGGTTCCAGCTTCAATCAGTGGTACCACCATGTGCCAAGCGCGCTAAGTGGAACTTGCTGCCAAGCTGAGAAAGAACTAATGTAACCTAAAATAATCTAACCTAACTGAACAATCAACTATGTTTCACAAGAAGCTTCTTTGAGAATCATTCTTGTCAAAAGTTCTAAAAACGGCAGCAGTCGTGGAGTTGCGTCAATACCTACAATCACCCTCAATACGTCCCCTAAAACACATTCTTCCCTCAATCCTCAACACATAACACCCCGAACAGGCTTTCAGCTTAGTTTTTGTTTCTAGCATTATCCACCCGCACACACTCTCGTACATCACACCCAGCCGCTCATTCATTCATTCAACTTAATGCCATTTGAATGGTTTACATGATTATCTAAATGATTTCACACGAGCACCTACGATAATGCTAAGAGGGAAATGAGACTCTGGTGTACATTTTCACAAAACCATTGCAAGGGCTCGTTTTTTGTTTTTTTACATACATACATACATACTTCGCTCCCCAATAACAGGTGTTTATCTAGCATTTGATGCGCTACACTGCGTTGCTCCAACCAATACCGTCGAATAAAATATTGAAGTACTTCGGAGATGAAAGTGGCTTTGCAACCTAGATACCCTGCAGGAAATTCCACAAGCACAGAAGTAGAAGAAGTGGTTATCGATATGCGATACTTTTTATACCCGGTAGTACTAAGAACACAAGCTATTATTCTAAGCAAAATTATGAACTAATTTGTTGAAACCAAAATTCGTTGTGAACTTACTTCCCATCGCTAATCTGAATAGGCAAAATCAAATAATAGCCACGCCTACTTTTTAGATATCAAATATTTTAAAAACCATAAAAAAGTCCATAATGCATATACGCAAATCATATTTGGTGTGTACACTAAAATTGAGGCCCCCAATTGACTCTTTTTAGAGCAAATTTTCTGGAGAAATATGGACAAAATCGGTTGAGGAACACGCCCCCCTTTTAAAAAAAATTGTGCATAAGGATGTTAGACTAATCTTATAGACAGTATATATTAATTTAATACCTACTATTTCACTTGCAAAAATGGTATCTTCAAAAAAAATTCGAAAAATATAAAATTTCGAAAAAGGGTGTGGCCCTTCCCCTTTTATGTTGCCTAATTCCACAAAACTTTTAATGCCATAGCGCGGCAACTTGATTGGGCCTAGCGAAATTTGATATAAATAGTGATTTTATAACACTTAGAGTCTAAGTCTTAGACCATAAGTTTTCAATGAAAGTGGGTGAAATCGGTTCAGTGACACGCCTACTTTTTTAGTGTAGTTTTGAAGAAATGTTTAAGAAATTTAAGACTCGATGTTCTGAGACGATTCACGTTATATCAATAAAATTAACCATTATCATTTTTTTATTGCTAGACCATTTACTTAAATGTAAGATACCCCTTATTTCGATAACTCGTCTGGGCTTCGGGTTATCGACCTACATATAAGTGGACCAGGGTGACCCAAAATATTTTAGTACAATATGGGTATCAAATTAAAGGTTATAATGAGTACTACAATAAGTTTTAGTTTAATATCCCAGACGGTTTCGGAGATACAGTGATTAAGATTGAAGCCGGCAAAGTTTAGTTCTAAAGAGCAACGAAGCATGGCCGTGTTTTCTAGTTTAAAAGAAAAATTAATTGAAATGTGTCGGAATTTTAACCCATTCAAAACCATTTAAACTTTTTTAACCCAAATTTTTCACTTTAGAATTTTTTTTTTTTCTTTCAAAAATTGTTTTTCGAAAATTTTTAACTGAAATTTAAAAAAAAAATTTCGAAATTTTATTTCTTCGAGAAAAACTGAAAAATTTGATTTCAAATGAGTTAAAAGTTTTTTCGAAATTTTTTTTTTTTAATTTTGAAACTGAAAAATTACATTTTAAATTGGTTAAGTTTTAAAACATTTTTTTGACAAGTTTTGAAATTGAAAAAAAAAATTTTTTTTGAGATTTTAAACTGGATATTTTGGGGAACATTTTTTTTCGAAATTGTTATCTTTTTGTTTAGTTTTAAAACTGAAAAATTTGGTTTCAAGTGGGTTAAATTTCAAATTTTCTCGGGATTTTTTTTATATTTTTTTTTTAAGTTTTGAACTGAAAAATTTGCTTTCATGGGTTAAGGTTAAAATTTGTTACGAATTTTTTTTAATTTTAAATTGTAAGTAATTGTAAACTTTGCTTTCAAAAAGGCTAAAAAAAAAATATTTCGAAAAATTTTAACCTGAAATTGAAATTTTTTTCAAATGGACGGTTTTAAAAAATTCACATTTTTTTTTTTTTAAACCTGAAAGTTGGTTCAAAAATGTGATAAATTTCGAAATTTTTTTTCAAAAATATTTTGTTTGAAATCTTTAAACTGAAAATTTTGGTTTGGAATGTGTTGAATTTGTTTTTGAATGTGTTAAACTCTATTTCTTTTAATGTGTTGTTTCAAGACTGCAAGTTTTGTAGACTGTTTAACAATTTTACTACAGGGTATGTATACCACCTATCCACTTTTACCCCCCTTCTTTTTTGTTGCTGTTGCAACTTCCTTCCTCTTCCTACTCTTTAGTCCTGTGCCTTTCTTCACCTGTTTCAATATGCCCACCCTTCAACTCTACGTAATCTCATAATTCCTAACACATTGTATTGCTGCCCCAGCTTATCTTTGTTTATTGACTATGCCTGGTCCTTCTTATCTTTTGTCTGTAGCTTTGTGCTTCTATCACAATGTGGTAGCTTCATCGCTTCTGTTTCCTTTTCAATGCGGCGGCATATTTACACGATTTCATACTCTAATGATGCGCAATTTGTCGGTTGTTGTTGTTGTTGTTTATGTCATTGTTGTAGTTGTTTGTCTTAACCATTTTGGGACTCACTTATTTCGTGCAAAGTAATTTGTTTCGTTTCCAAGAATCGGCCTCCTTAGTATGGTTGTGTTGCAGGGAATTGTTGCTCAGGCGCTCCACAGTTTCGGTTTCTTATTGCTTCTTTTGATGTGGAACATTTCATTTGTGTTGAATACCTTAAATCCTTTAAATTTCCACAGCGATGATACCGAGTAAATGCCATGCAACGAAGTTTTTGGTATCAATTTCGAGCGGTGGATTTCATAAAGTTTAAATTATCAAGGGGATAATTAGCTTTTATTTTCCAAAGTGTTTTATATGTGGCAGGGGTGGATCCAAGGGGGAGGCGATTCGGGAACAAAATCCCCCCACCCCCTTTCATATTTTTGAGGAACTATTTGTGATATTTCAGGCTTGTGATGAGCTTTATTGTCTTACTAGGAAGTCTTTCTTCTATATCTCACGAAGACTACAATTCACGAGGCTGGGTGTGAGCTATTGAATGACCGTAAAAACTAAATCCGTTCAAAGAAAGTTAAAATCCAATATTAATTTGATTTTATGATGTCCTGACACACAATCGTTCTGCGTACTTACATGTCGACACACTGCGCAGTAGGAGCTCTAATTGTGATGGGTGAAGTCGGTAACACGCTGGGCACAAGCCCGCCATACCCTACCAATCGCATTGCTTGAATGGGCATTACGTAATATTCAGAGCTTCTATTGGCACGTGATATCCGTGCTGATTTGCACTGTAATTGGCATTGGAATGGCCAATGTAACAGGAATGCTTGAACACACCAGACGAACTCCTGTGGTGCGAATATGAATGGCAATAAATTAATAAACACTTGTTAGAGAGAAGGATTTAGAATCTTACAATACTTTATGTCTCGTGCTTTGACATCGGTAAGCTCGTATGCAAAAGGATTAATTTGCGTTACTTGAAGATTTGGCATTTGTCGCTGTGGGGGCTAAGGATGAGTAGGCTTTGGAAGGGCTACTAAGTTCTTGTCAGTAGCCTTATAAAAAAAAACGCTCCCTTCCCCTGTTAAAGGAGTAATTTGTTGTGATACTTAAGAGTTTTCCATGTCTAAGCTATGTAATTCGGAAGGTTTTTCCTACAATAAATCTCTGCCTCCGTGAGTTCAGACTTTATCATCACCATTCGAGATATCTTCACTTTCTTTTATTCGTCCTTTCTTGCAATTCGTTGAGCCGTTTATGAGTTCTATCTGGCGACATATCATTCCTTCTCTTAACATGCTGGGATCATTTAGTGCTTTCATCTGTCAGTGCATCCTTTAATTGTTCTCCCTCTATTCGTCCTTTTATTCATCAATCCATATATTTATAACTTCGTTAGTCCATCCGTTAATTTCTTTGTTTCTCGTCACCCCATGTATCAACCGTTCTTCCTTACGTCCTTTCTTTGAATAAGTTGATTAATTCCTTTTCACAATGGTCGTCTGTGAATACGTATATTATATTCTTCTATTCGTCTTTTGATTTATGAGTTCGTCCATCAATTCCTACATTCATCTTTAGGTCCTTTACCTTTAAATCGGTGCTTACCCTTTTGCACTTTCATCCAAGAGTGCGTCCTCTAATTATTATTTTGCCCGTTCATTTACCCTACTCTCTCGCTATTCATCTTTTTTTTCATCGGTCGATTAATTTATTCATATCTTTGTTTGTGCATTCGTTCAACGCTTGGTTCCTCGTCCGCCCAAACCAATTATTCCTACCTCAGTTGTTTCATGAATAGCTTCAAACGTGCATAAATACCTTCAACACTCAATCTGTTCATCCGCCATTCGTCAGCCTGTTAATCATTCAATAGTTCGTGTATCCGTTTGTCACGTATGTCCACCTGGCTGCGAGTCTGTTCTGCTTCTCACTTCAACTAGAGTACGAGTATAATGTTCAGAATCAAAAGATGAAATTGATTCAGCTAAGTACGTCTTTCCGTTACAAAATTATGATTATCTTCACATTTATTTGCTAACTGGGAGCACATAAAAAGGGTTCACACATACTAAAACGTAATGTTGTATGTGTGTGTGTGTGTGACTAGACTAAGCCCGCGAGGCAATTTAATCCATTACATTTATGAATTTTATGAGCATAAACGATGCAATAAAAATATATATCAATATGTACACACACAAATATGCAGAGGAGAAGAATATTAAATACAACAACAACACGAATGTACATACTATGTAAGCCAACTGAAAAGGTGCTCTTCACCCTGTCAACAGTAATATCACTTGACGAGGGTTTAGATCTACCTATGGACAAGGATATCTATAATTAATTATTATCTGCTTGGCTGCGTGTCTTCCAATTTGAATATTGAATTCGATTTCGAGTGGCCCTAATTCATGTGTGGGCATAAAAATAGATTAATCTATGAAGGTCAGAGCGTCATCTTCTTTTGTTTTTCTTCACTCAAAACATATATCCTTCCTACTTCTTTTCCTTCCTTAAATGGCTTAGGACTTTAAAATAAAATAAAATAAAATAAAATAAAATAAAATAAAATAAAATAAAATAAAATAAAATAAAATAAAATAAAATAAAATAAAATAAAATAAAATAAAATAAAATAAAATAAAATAAAATAAAATAAAATAAAATAAAATAAAATAAAATAAAATAAAATAAAATAAAATAAAATAAAGTAAAATAAAATAAAATAAAATAAAATTAAATAAAATAAAATAAAATAAAATAAAATAAAATAAAATAAAATAAAATAAAATTAAATTAAATTAAATTAAATTAAATTAAATTAAATTAAATTAAATTAATTAAACATATATCCTTCCTACTTCTTTTCCTTCCTTAAATGGCTTAGGACTTTAAAATAAAATAAAATAAAATAAAATAAAATAAAATAAAATAAAATAAAATAAAATAAAATAAAATAAAATAAAATAAAATAAAGTAAAATAAAATAAAATAAAATAAAATAAAATAAAATAAAATAAAATAAAATAAAATAAAATAAAATAAAATAAAATAAAATAAAATAAAATAAAATAAAATTAAATTAAATTAAATTAAATTAAATTAAATTAAATTAAATTAAATTAAATTAAATTAAATTAAATTAAATTAATTAAACATATATCCTTCCTACTTCTTTTCCTTCCTTAAATGGCTTAGGACTTTAAAATAAAATAAAATAAAATAAAATAAAATAAAATAAAATAAAATAAAATAAAATAAAGTAAAATAAAATAAAATAAAATAAAATAAAATAAAATAAAATAAAATAAAATAAAATAAAATAAAGTAAAATAAAATAAAATAAAATAAAATTAAATAAAATAAAATAAAATAAAATAAAATAAAATAAAATAAAATAAAATTAAATAAAATAAAATAAAATAAAATAAAATACAATAAAATAAAATAAAATTAAATAAAATAAAAAATAAAATAAAATAAAATAAAATAAAATAAAATAAAGTAAAATAAAATAAAATAAAATAAAATAAAATAAAACAAAATAAAATAAAATTAAATTAAATTAAATTAAATTAAATTAAATTAAATTAAATTAAATTAAATTAAATTAAACTAAATTAAATTAAATTAAATTAAATTAAATTAAATTAAATTAAATTAAATTAAATTAAATTAAATTAAATTAAATTAAATTAAATTAAATTAAATTAAATTAAATTAAATTAAATTAAATTAAATTAAATTAAATTAAATTAAATTAAATTAAATTAAATTAAATTGAATTAAATTAAATTAAATTAAATTAAATTAAATTAAATTAAATTAAATTAAATTAAATTAAATTAAATTAAATTAAATTAAATTAAATTAAATTAAATTAAATTAAATTAAATTAAATTAAATTAAATTAAATTAAATTAAATTAAATTAAATTAAATTAAATTAAATTAAATTAAATTAAATTAAATTAAATTAAATTAAATTAAATTAAATTAAATTAAATTAAATTAAATTAAATTAAATTAAATTAAATTAAATTAAATTAAATTAAATTAAGTTAAATGGAATGAAATGAAATGAAATAACAAAAAATAAAAAAAATAAAAATAAAATAAAACAAAGCAAAAAATAATATAAAATAAATTAAATTAGTCAAAGCTCCGTTCCATATACTCAATCTTCTATCTGGAGTCTCTTCATCACTAGCAAGTTGAAGCCCGACCAATTGCTATAATTAGCGATGTGCCACTTTAAATTGCTGCTACAAGCTGCGGGACCTATGTGTACATGTCAGCCTTACATAACACAGTTAATTATACATATGTATGTATATGTATAAAGTATGTATGTATGTATATCTTTAGGCACTCAAAGGTGTCTACATATGTTATTGTTAATATTTTAGCTAAAATTGCCCGTTCGCCTGCAGAAAACAACCGTTGCGCTTAATTAATGGTTTTGAATGTGGGGTATCGCTTGTGGGTTATCAGTAGAAAGATAACAACATGCATTGCTACAACAACATACCAACGCACACCCCTAGCTAGCTAATATACATACGTAAGTAATATTGTATCGATACAGCCTAGAGGCAATCATTAACAGGCTCAACGAGTAATCGAGTAAGCATAAGTGGAAAGGACGGACAAGAAAATGAAGTGGCAATGTTTTGAGATGATTTTATATGTAGTAACAACAACAACAATCTACCTGCTGCATGAGAAGTTGTGAGTAAAACCAGTTACATATGTACATATATGCATGTTTGTATGTAAGACGAGGATGTGCTACGTGTAGTAGGAGCGAGTGTGTACTTATAAGTAGAGCACGTCCATAATTTGAGTTGTGGCTGATATGAATTAAAATTAACGACGCCTCAAAGCAAAGATAAGAATGACATGATAATATTAATTTACGCGGAGAAAGGCAATTTCGCAACTGCCGGTGAATTAGTCTCCTAGCTTCGTACTATGAATCTAGTGGAAAAAGCCTTGAGCCTAAGGTTCCATATTTTGAGTCTCTTCACACATGCCTTTCTTCCTCGTGTATATTCAGACTATTCAGCTTACTAGCTTTATTTATCAAATTTCCCATAAATTGCTCCTCCTATGGCTCGCTTTCTCTTCCTCGACCCTTGAATTTCAATTGGGGATTCCATTACCCTTTCCTCTTCTCCTTCTTAGACCCTACTTTAGTGGCGGAAGACGCACTATGCGATTGAAAAAAATGAAGTATCGTGTGATTGGGTGTCCTTCCACTCAGCCGACCTATTCTAACCAGCACACCGCAAGCAATAGCCTCTCTCTATCCTTTCCCTCCCCCCGCAAGCTTTAATGAGAATGATTTGAGTAATCTCTTGAGCATTTACAGTCCTTACTTTGTTGCCACGAACTACCAGTTTTGTTATGCACCAAATTTCATTCAACGATTCCCAAACAATTACTCATCCTCCTTCTACCTCGCAGGCTATAAAGTAGACGAGCTTATAAATAGCATTCCACATATGAATGGCATTTCTACATATTTTAAGCAATTCGTTGGGGCTTTTATTTTGTTCCTAAACTCCGGCAGCTGCGCTTTGTCTCTTTCCCCGTCAGTTGGAACGCGTGAAGTTTGTTTTATGTTTTTATCCGACAATCCGATTTTATATAATAAAGCAGCACTTATTAGGTGTTTGTGGATGTACTTACAGGTGCAGACATGCATAGATATGTGGCAGGGTTGCCACTTGAACGCTGAACTTAATTTGGCTTATTCACATAATCGCTCGTTTTCTGAAAAAGGGGACCGCGGGACTGTAGTGGGAGGCCGGTTTAGTAGCGGACTTGCTAAATAATGAGCACTGATCGTAATGATTACCGGTTTGAATGATTATTTTTCTGAGAATCAATTTAATGATTGATTACCATTACTTTAAATATTTAATGATTATTTTTCAACAAATAAAAAAATATTAAAAAATAATCATGGTCAAGTCACTTTTTTTTTATTTAGTTTTTTTTTGTTTTGTTTTTTTCTTAAAATTTTGTATTTACATATGTATGTACATATATGTATTTTTTTAATTTTTTTGTTTTTGTTTTATTTCCTTTTTTTAAATTTTTTTAATTTTGATATTTTTGAATTTTTTTTATTTATTTTAATAACCGTAAAAAATCATCAGTTTTTTTATTTTGTTTTAACGTAATCAATTTATAATTGCCTTTTCTTGAAAACAATTAAAATAATCATTTCCAATTAAAAAATCCGTGTAATCGATTGATTACTAATTACTTATCATATTTAACAAATCTGTTCCTTAGGTGAACATTCTAAACAAAATTTGTGTACGAAACTGTAGAAAAGGCACCAACCAAACAAAATTTGTGTACCAAACTGTAGAAAAGGCACTACCGGTGACCAAATTTCCCAAAACGTACCATTTTTGTTACCAAAAACACATAATGGCAACCCTACATTTTGCGACTGCACACATGCATGTATGTATTTATGCACTCTCTTGGTTATAATGTGCCATCCTTTTTTATTGTTGTATACCCGCTACTGTCAACCAAAGCGCAATCACAGTGACTGCACCGAAGTGCACTCCACTACTACAGGTGCAAGTGTGAGTGAGGTATGTATGTACATATGTATGTATGCTCTCCAACGTTGCACATTCTCAGAGCATACGAAACGGTCGCCACTTTTAGTATGATTTTTCAGGCATTAAAGTGAAGATTAGCCCTTGGCATAAATGAATTGTTTCGCTCATAAAATCACAAAAGGCAGAAGTACACTTACACCATATGCACCACATACACCTGCACTTGTGTGAGCGGTTTGTGTAGATGTATTAAGTCAAAGACTTGCAGCGCTCCTTAAAGCTTTTGTCAGTACATAAAATAGCACCTTCGCAGCTTCTTAGCTCCAAGCACACACTCGGCAAGCACGTAATGCCATTTAAGTCAATGAAACCTCTTTTTCAAAAGCACAAGGAAGTGCCCTATAGTGGCGTGGCAAAGAGCCGTCAGGAGAGGCTTGCTTAATTTCCCTTTAGTATTGTAGAAATAATATTTTATTAGCTCTTTAAATGTGGCTTTAAAGATTTAGTATCATAATAGTTGTTGTCTAAAAGCTTTTGAGGACAACAGTAGCTAATCAATATTTTCTTTAATTTCTACCATCTGTCTGTATATACATATGTAAGTATGTTTCTGAGCGCATCAATCAAAAACTACTAAATTGAATTGCAAAATTTCTTCACAAATCTATTGCTGTAGATCTAACTTAAAATGTAGTATATAAATAAAATAAATTAAATTAAATTAGACAAAGCTTCGTTCCATATACTCAATCTCCTATCTGGGCTCTCTTCATCATTAGCAAGTTGAAGCCCGTAGAGGTCCAGAGATCTTTCGAAGAACCTTTCTCTCGAATCTCCCCAGTGAGATGACTGCATTAGTATATGTAATAAAATCAAATAAAACAAAATAAAATAAAATAAAATAAAATAAAATAAAATAAAATAAATAAAATAAAATAAAATAAAATAAAATAAAATAAAATAAAATAAAATAAAATAAAATAAAATAAAATAAAATAAAATAAAATAAAATAAAATAAAATAAAATAATATAAAATAAAATAAAATAAAATGAAATGAAATGAAATGAAATGAAATAGAATAAAATAAAATAAAATAAAATACAAATAAAATAAAATAAAATAAAATAAAATAAAATAAAATAAAATAAAATAAAATAAAATAAAATAAAATAAAATAAAATAAAATAAAATAAAATAAAATAATATAAAATAAAATAAAATAAAATGAAATGAAATGAAATGAAATGAAATGAAATGAAATGAAATGAAATGAAATGAAATGAAATGAAATAAAATAAGATAAAATAAAATAAAATAAATGAAAATCAAATAAAATAAAATAAAATAAAATAAATTTAAAAAAAATAATTAAATAAAATAAAATAAATAGAATAAAATAAATTGAAATAAAAGAAAATAAAATAAAATAATATTTTTACTGCTATACAGACTATTTTACTGTGCCGAAGCCTTGCACCGCCACTGTCATTTAGTTTAAAGAAAGTACTTAAAAATAATGAGACCGATAGCACGCTTTAAATAGCTGCCCTAATAAGACATAACTTAAAAAGTCTCTGGCAACTACCTTAATAATAATTGCCTATAACCCGCAAACGCTCACTCTTAGCTAACTAAATGAAGTTTTATAATCAAAGTTTTACTTAAAAACTTTTCAATTATTTTTGTAGTATTGATTTTTCATTTCCCATTTCTTGATTTTCTTTGCTTTTGGTACATCCTTATCTGGCTGCAATTTACTTAAGGATGTTACACCACAAACCAAAACTGCAGCTGAAACAGCACTTCTACACACACACACAAAAACACACGCATACGCGCACTCTCCAACCACAAATGCAATTCAAAGTTTGTGCTTTGCTAGAGCGCGCTAAAACTTGTGATAGGCGAAAAGGAGCAAGAAAATAATAAAAAGTGATTTGTTACTGCATACTCTTGGAGCGCTGCAGTTACACGCTTGCCTTGCCTAACACTTTATTACTTGCCCTGCCTTTATGTTGCTGTATGCTGCCGCTTCTTCTTCTTCTTTTGCTTGTATAAAAGTTTGCACACAAATGAAAATCTGTTTAGTAACCTTTGCATATTGCACCTTAAAGCTCTTGAAATTTTAATGAATGAAGTGTTTGCAACTATCAAAGTATATGGCCATGATTTAACCACTTTTATAGTTAGCTAACTTCTTTCCGGCCAACGACCGTTACTCAAGTAACCCAACAAGCATGTTTAGTTACCCAACAAGCATATGTAGTTAATTGTTACGTTGATATGACTCATTTTGTGATTGAGAATGAAACTTCATTAATTTAGTAATTTTTTTTTTTAATTTATATATTTTATTTATAATAAATTTGATTCATAATAAAGATTTGTACACCCAAATTCATTAAAAAAAAAGGCTCGTGGATCCGCCCCTGTAACACAAGTATATAAAAGTATAAAAGTCGTAGATTGTATTATCAAATGTATTTTATCTTTATAAAATCCAGCACCAGTTTAACTGTAGCTAGAGAATGTTATGGGTAACTTACCCTGTTCGAGTCAGTTAAGAATACCGTGCACCTACGCTATGCTACCCGTCGATCAAGCAAAGGAAACAATAGTTAAATTTTTGGTCGATTTTTTTAATTTTACTAATCATTTGTCGATCGTGTTTAAGCGACGTAAGCAATTTCTTTCGTGCACCCTTTTTATAATTCGCAACCAGCTTATGAAATATTCTGAAGATATTGTTTTTGGCTGCATAACCCAAAGGGGGTTTTCCAAGCAAGAATCTATTTAGTAATTGATTACCATTAGATACTTTAAATTTTTAATGATTATTTTCCAACTTATTAAAAAAAATCAAAAAAAGTCATGGTGAAGTAATTTTTTTTATTTTTATTACTATTTTTTTTTAATTGTTTTTTATTTGTTTTTTTAAATTTTTTTTTTTGTTTTTTATTTTTAGTTCTTTTAAATTTTATTTTTAGTTTTTTTATATTTATTTTAATAATCGCAAAAAATCATAATTTTTTTTAT
Source organism: Sphenella marginata (assembly GCA_951509765.1). Classification (NCBI taxonomy): domain Eukaryota; kingdom Metazoa; phylum Arthropoda; class Insecta; order Diptera; family Tephritidae; genus Sphenella; species Sphenella marginata. The sequence continues at coordinate 19,723,337 of OX608079.1, forward strand.
TTGTTTTTCAATTGTTATCAAATTATAATTGACTTTTCTTGAAAACAATCATTAAAATAATAATTTCCAATTTTAGAAATCCGTCTAATCAATTGATTACTAATTATAATTAACTAAAATTCCCGATTGTTCCGATAAACGGGTTTTGTCTTCTAAATTTTTGTAAAGTTTGCTTCCAACACTTTTTCTGTATCTTATTGCTAGTTGGGTAGCGCAAGCATAAAACATATGTGTGTGTGTGTGTTGATATAGAAATAACACGATTTCTCAATTTTCGGCTAACAAAACTTTAATGATTGCCACACAACGTGCCTCATGCCGCGTCCGCATCACATTTTGCATTTGTTATTATTGTTGGTGCAGTTGCTGGTGCAGCCACAGTGCCACGGCCACCAGTAAATGGCAATTGAATGGCAGCTGATGCCGTACAGCGCTTGATTTGCAATTTTCAAATGTGTTTCTCGAATTTTAAATAAACTGAATGAAAGCAAGCGCAACATTTTCACAACGCCACAGTCAGTGCAGAGCAACCCTGGCGCGTTTGGCTCGGGCATAGACAGAATGAGCGCAGCAGCAGCAACGGTAATTATTGACAGGCAAGCGATTCGTAGCCGAAAAATTGCAGTTGTTGTTTTGTGAAGCAATGGAAAATTTTCAACGCAAAGCACAATAAAATTAAAGGCAGCAAGTCTAATTGCAGCCTAAAATTTACGCCTTTCTATTCTAGGCGTGTGGAAAAACAAGTTGATGCAATTGAGTGTGTACAGAATGTGGTGGAGAGCGCAGGGCGGCACTTGAACACGCACAGCACTACACTCGCACTACACAAAATGCAACACCATATCGAGTGCAGTCTCGTCGAAAATAGATACAGCTTCAGAGGACAGCTTTTGAGGAGTGAAAAAGACTGCGCTTGGCTGCATGCAGTAACATCAATCGAGCTAGACAGCACCACGGTTGAGTTCAGAGCAGTATTAGCCACCTTTAAGCTCACCTCCAATTTTGAAAAATCCCTAGCCTCAAACTACCTTTAGGGAATAACAAATTGGGAAGTGGATCAGCACCAGCACACACAGAAAAGTGTCCCGCCCTGTTAAAAATTAAACCGAACCACGTCCGCTTTGTCCACTATACTCGTATCCACCGAAGATATATTCAGTGTAATACTCAATCGGGTTAAATGAGACTGAAGGCCTGCTCTAATTTTGTTGTTGTTAATACTAACATTGCTTCACCGCAGCCGAGATCTGAGGTATCTGTCTATTAACTCGGTATGGAGGTTATTTATAGACTGCCTATGGTTAATGAGATCAAAGGGCAAACTATTGTGATGGTGGATCTCAAAATGCTCCGTGAATCCCATCCTATAAACTTTGCCCATACCGTAAACCGAAATAAAATCTAACTTAAAATTTCAGTAGACGCGAGGCGTTGAACCCGAAACCCCTCATGGATCCGCCCCTGGTATTTGGGTACAAATGTTGAATCACGTTCCAACACAGCTGCAAAAGTTACAAATCAGAACTAAAGATATTCAGTGGCGTATCCAGCATTTTGAGTAGGGAGGGGGAGAGGGTCCAAATTTTTTAAAGGAAATTTCGAGGGTATTTTTGATTCACAGTTCGTGGGAAATATGAATTTTTTGCATTCCGAAGAGGGCGGTTTGGACCCGATCCCAGACCCCCCCCTGGATCCGCCCCTGACTATATTCCTACAATATCCTCACAATTCATGCAAAATGGATTATTTTTTTATTGAAAAAATCTCCAATGCACTTTCATGCCCCACTCCCTTGCTCCACGCCCCGTTAACACAATAGACAACTTGCACTTGCATTGCTGCTGCTCATCTGGTCTTGTGCGAGCCAACACGTCGCAATTGCAGCTCGTTTACGCGTGACTGGCGCAACTAAAGGAAAATGCCATAAAATGTTTGCAAATAACAAAAACAAATGCGCTGCTGCAGTATGGCAGACGAATGAACTGGTTGTTCTATAGGAAAAGAAAAAAATAAAAAAAAATAAACCGCCAACATTTCTCAATGTCTATAATTAACTGTAAATTTGCAATTTTCACACCCAGCATGAGTGAGCGCTCGTGCCATACGCGTGGTCGACTCCACGAGAAGAAGAAGACGGTGCTGACAATTTTTTTTTTTTTTTTTGCTTCATTATACAAAGTTTAAGAGTCAGAGTTCTGAGGGAAGATGGTCAAAAACTTGAAATTTCGGTTTGCCCTCTTTCTGCGTAATAATCTCTTAGCGGGACGGGTGGGAGGCTTCATACTTCCATCTTCACAGATAGGCCTAAGCTTAATGGGAAAGTGGGTAGCGGTGTCTACTTGAGGAAATCTATCGCTCTCCTTGGCGTTTAGACCTTTTCAAAAATTTAGAGCTCCAGACAAATAACAAACTCGAAGTCGAAAGGTCATTGCCATATTGAAGTTGGGGTAGCTACTGCAACATTGCTGCAACAATAAAGACCACCAACAAGTGCAACAGAAGCAAGTGCAATGCATAAGTGGCATAAATTGAAATGACGGGGAGGGGGGGAGTGCTGTGTTGTGGTCGCTAGTTTCTATAAGCTGGGGTGTCTTATATAATTGTTTTGTAAAATTTATAGCCATCGTTCAAACAAATACAACTAGGCATATGTGTGTATGTGTGTATCAGGAGTGGATTCACACGGGGGGGCTTTAGGGTACCAACCCCCTTTCGGCATCCAAAAAGTCATATTTTTGAAAAACTTTGGATAAATAAAATATGTCCTCGAAATTTCAAAAATAAACCCTCCCCCCTTTCTTAAATCCAGTATCTGCCACTGAGCTGTATGTATGCAGCAAAATCCAACGTGACAAATCTCTTTCAGTTTTAATAACTCAACGAGTCAATAAGAATTACTACACATCGCATTCTGCTGTGCTTACCCATTCATCCAGCTGCATTGAAGAAACAAATGGAGTGGAGTGCACTGAACTTGGCAATTGATAAAAATAACTTTGCCGTTAGAAGTGGTAAATTAATTCAAGCAAATGTGACAATAATCTGGTATTCTTAAATTAGAAACAATGTCTGAGTATTTAACCTTCAGCGTTGACATTGTAATAAATAAAAAACAATAATAAAAATGTTGTAATTGAAATTCTGGAAGCAAATTCTATATATGTAAATAGAACAAAGAATAGCACAAATTATTTGTAAATGTGTTGCATAAAAAAATACCAAACATTCCTAAATTGTTCCGAAAGGATTCTGAAATGATAACGAAATCAGCACCGAAATTTTTCCAAAATAATCCCGAAAATTACCAAATCATTCCCCAAAACACTTCTAAATTATTCCGAAAAAGTCTTGGAATCAACCGAGAAATGGTCCCGACATATTCCCGGAATGATCCCGAACAGTCCCGAAAGTAATCTGGAAATTAACCCAAAAAATCTCCAAACTGATCCCCCAAAACATTTACCAATTGTTCCAAAAAAATCTGAAATCATCCCGAAATACAGCCCCGAAATGATTCAAAAACAGTCCGGTAACTACCCCGACAAAGTTCCAAAATGATCCGCCAAAGCATTCTCAATTGCTCCGAAAAAAATCTGAAATCATTCCGAAATCGATCTCAAAATGGTCGGGAAATGTTCCCAAATGCAATACTGGAATTATCCGAAAACAGTATGAAACTATCCCAAAAAGTTCCAAAATATTCACAAATTGTCCCAAAAAAATCATAAAATCAACCCCGAAATGTTCGCAATATAGTCGCGAAATTGTCCAAAAACAACTCGAGTAGTTACTACCCTGAAAAAGTTACAAAATAATTCCGAAGCATGCCTAAATTGGCCCAAAAAAGTCCTGCAACTATCCCGAAATGGTTCCAAAATATCCCCCAAAACATTCCTAAATTGTCTCGAAAAAGTCATGAAATCATCTCGAAATCAACCCCCGAAATGTTCCGAAAAGAGTACCGAAATACTCCGAAAACCATCCCGAAATTATGCCGACAAAGTTTCAAAATTATCCCGAAAGATTTCGAAATGATCCCGAAAAGGTCCTGAAATGATTCCGAAATGGATCTCAAATAATTTGGAAAAAAATAATAATACCGTCATGGTCCGGGAGAACCACCAAATATTCTCCATAAGGTTCCGTAATGATCTCGAAAACAACTACTAAATAGTGCTGGAAGTGTCCAAAAGTAATCCCGAAAGCATCACAAGAAGTCCTGGGAAACACGAAGCCGCACACATTGTGCCCCTGTAACTGCTTAATACCGTTCATAACTTTAGTTCTATCTTTTGATTTCATCAACTCTCATTATTTAATTTTTTAACTTGAGCTCTCTGCTAACAAGTTGATTGATTATCATAAAGTTATTTTATATAATTAATTACATTAATTATATTGAATTACATATGTATGTAATTGTTATTTGTGTTGGATAATAGATGCTTTTGGGATATACATATTATGTGAAGATGTACATATCTTAAACATTAGGGTGGTTCAATTTATGTGGACCAATTTTGTGGTTGCCATTTTTCATGTTGAAAAAGTGTTGCAATTAAAAATATTTTTGAATGGAGTTGCCAGCTTTCATTAATTATATATTTATATAAAAGTACTTTTCAAGCCTATCTGGACAAAAACGTTACTATCTTAAGAATTGCACAACTGCTTTGCATACAAATTTTAAAATGAATCTTTTGTTATAGCCATCCCACACAATAGAGGTTGCCACTTATTTTAAATTTAATAAAAAATGTGTGAAATATGTCAATAAGAGTATTTTGTACACTTTTTCAACTAAAAGTATTTTTGATAAAATTAATATAGGGTTGTCTCAAAATATATTTTAAAGTTAAAATAAATATTTTTTAAAAAAATCGACCCGCCCTTAAGTTTTTACATTGATAGTATATACAATTTATCAGTACCAACTACATAATACGCTAACCATAGAATTACTCAAATATATATATAGATATATGTATGTAAGTGTGTGTATACATTCAAATATTGTTAAGCACGAGTATATCCTTAAAAATAAATATCAAGCCAATATCTCTTTAGCCTACTTAATTATTTCACTTGAAAGCACATATAAGGCTATACGAGTTCGAATGTATGTATGTATATATATTAGATGGTATTAAGAAAGTAACAAAAGCTCGTTAAATACTGGACTGACATCACCTTCTAGCCTGTGGTAGACGCCAGACAATTTTAGGAACTAGTAGGGCTCTCTCAGGTCCATCTCTCCATGGTGATCGGAATACCAACGAGTCATTGACGAGCTGTCATCACGTCACTACATGCTCAACTGACCAAAAGAACAAGGTGTGATAGCTCGGTTTGGATGTCATTCGAAGACTCGTGATAGTTGGGCTCGAACCTTATAGGATTATACATAGGACTGATTTCGTCACAGTGGGTGCTATCAATGGAATATTCTCAAACTACCTTGTATCGCATTGATACGGTCTAATGTACATAAATGCTTACAAACATAATTATTCTCTTTTGATATGGCGCAATCTTGGACGACCACATATCTATCGCCATATGGTTTTTTTTTTTTGGTTTGAATCCCAAAGCATCCTACTTCAATTTCACGCTCTATCTATTCATGGCAACGACAGTCATGTCATATGTTGCTTCCTTTATTATCCTATTGAGTATTGTCTAGGTTTGTATTCCAATAAAATTTATCGAATTACTGATATTTGTTTATGTATATTTTTCTAGCAGGGGCGGATCCACGGGGGGATTTTGGATCCCAAGCCAGACTTCGGAATTCAAAAAGTCATATTTTTTTAGGAATTGTGGATAAAAGATGTTCTCGATATTTCATTAAAAAGGTTACCAACTAGGGTTGCCACTTATATTTATTTTTAAATGTACCCCCCCCCCCCCCTTTAAAATCTCAAAGTCATACTTTTTAGGAATTGTGGATAAAAGATGTTCTTGATATTTCTTTAAAAAAAAATGTACCCCCCTTCCCAAAAACCTGGATCCGCCCCGGTATGTACATATGTATGTTTGTATCTATTGATTATTCAAAGGAAAAAGAGCTAAGATTGTTGAGCTGATATTTGAAATTTCAAAGATTTTCTATAACAAAGCAAGTATTTGCCAAATCCTTTGTTTTGTTATGAAATTTGTTTTTTGTTTTCAATTTTTATTGAGTTTCCTTTGTGTTGCGTACACGTATTAAACTATTGTTGTTGCTTTATTTCCTTTTCCGTTTTGCGACTTCTACAAATATAGAAAGTGAAGTGTGCAAGGCGCGAGCTCAGAATAGGTTGTCCTGTTTGTAACAAATGAAAGGAAGAGAAACACATAAATTATGTGTGTATGTAGAGAGGGGGGGAGAGTAAACGTTAAATTTTGATGTATGGGAGATAAATGATAAAGTATCAAGTGCATGTTGTCTGCGTTGCAACAACGAATAGAAATAGAAAATAGGTACAAAACAGTGGCGAATCCAGAAGTTTGGGAAGGGGGGAAGAGGGTACAAATTTGTTTATGAAATTTCTGGGACATATTTTATCCGCAGTGACTTTTTGAATTTCGAAGGGGGTAGGGGGGTTTGGACCCGAACACATCAAAAAATAAATAAAAGTGGCAACGCTGTTTGGTAACCTCACCGAGTAATATTTTTTTGGATAAACAAAGTAAAGTACCTTTCATTCCATACCCATGTTAACATATGTTTACCAAATATTTTATTAATTTCATACAGCTGGCAGCACTGTGAAACCATACGGACTGGCAGCATTCATATATAAAAAATTTAAATGGACAGGAAAAAGCATACATATGTACATATGTGCATAACTAGTGGAAGAGCAGATGCTTTTTAAAAAAAATTCGATGTTGCCATATTATTTAATTTGTTTTAAATAAGTGGCAACTCTAGTTGGTTAAATTCCTAAAAATTGTTCTCGTTGAAAAACAAAGTAAATTAGCTTTCATATGATATCCATGTTGCCCTTTACCTTTAACAAATGTTTTAAAAGTTTCATACAGCTGGCAGCTCTGTAAAAAATACGCAATGACAGCACTCATATACATATTAGATATTTCATAAGAAATTAATAATAAGAAATTTAATAATGTTTTTTACATGGAAAAGTTTATGCAAATAGATCAAGATGCGTTTTCTTTCGAGGTAATTAATTAAGTTAAAATAATATAGGTGGCAGCCCTTGTTGGTACATCTACTAAAAATTATTTTCGTTGAGCTATGACTTCAAATAATATGCATTCGAAGCTTTAACTAGCAATCTTTATTTCTTAAAAATAAAACACTAATACGTGGCAACCCCAATATCTCAAGAAAAGTGGCAACACTTAAATGTAAATTCTTAAAATGTGGTACACTATTAACATACCAAAGTGGGAGGAGTCGTTTAAGCTTTAGTCAATGTTGAAAGTTATAAGTGAGGATACATGTAAAACGAATTGCAAAAACAACTACAAAAAACAAAAATACATAAACGAGTCGCAAGCAAGACTTAAACGTAAACAAAGCAAAATTGGAAACTCAAGCTAATAGCCATAAGCTTTGTAGCAGCAGCAGCATGTCCTTTGCAGTGCCAAGGCTAAGTTCGCGCGTGTTTGTATGTAAATATGTAGTAATGCTTTCCGGGTTCGCTACAAAAAAACTACTCGCTTTGCTATGGACATAAGCCAGTCGCCCACTTGTAACCATCCTTGAGTCAAATCCTCAACCTTTTGTTACAAAAGCATTTTGCAGATCTTTGTTTTGGCATAATTTTCTAAACGTTCGGTTTGCTTTGTCCTTACGCCAGCGGTTATTTACTGTTATTTATAGCCACACAAGATGTTGTGCGTTTATTGTTTTGTTGTTGTGTTTGTTTCTTAGCGATATTGCTGTTGGTTTAATTTCAAATTTGCATTTAAATGTATTTGAACTTTGCGCAAGTTTTGAGCCCAAGCAAAAAGTTTTCGTTGACTATGAAGATTATTTTGGTTTTATTAGCAAATGTGTTGGTTTTTGCTGAAATTGTTCAAGAAAGAAGAAGAAGAACCCGAATATAGAACGATATCGATTGGATTTGTCAGTAGGCTGTACTTCCATTGTATCCAGCGCGGTGTCTATGCTGTGTGAAGGAACGCCTGCTGTAAGCGGCATGTAGCAGATGCCAGTGGCGGATTCACGAGGGTTCTTTAGGGTCCGAACCTCTTCCAAACTTAGGAATCCAAAAAGTTATATTTTTCAGGAACTGTGGATAAAATATATCCTCGACATTTCATGGAAAAAATTGTAATCCATCCCGCACCCGTTTCTCAAAATCGCGAAATACCTCGACGTCAATAACACCCTTCTAGCCTTTCAGTAAAGAACTGTCAAACCGAGAGAACTCCCCAAAACTTCCTGGAGGTGTTTCTGTCGACTTCGGAAAAGCTATTACAGAAGCCTATGAAGTTAGTATAGTCTGTTTAAAAATCCCATCTGTAAAATCAAATGGACGTCTTGGAAGGAGTTCTGTAGTGTGATAGGATGCTTTCTAAAGCTCCAACAACACTTATTTATAACCAAAAGATGAACGGGAAAAGAAAGTTCAAAGACCCATCGCTTCTTTCACCAACTTGATTCGCAAAAGCTCGAACTAGTACACAAAGCTGCTAGTAGCCGAGTCTACTGGAATTTAATCCGTCAATGGACTCTCAAACTGGATAGTCCGTCATTTCAAGTCACTTTATTATTTTTAAACTTGGCTCTCGTTATCACGCCGCCCTAGTTGTTGTGTGGAGGATTCCCCATTCTTTTCCCAAGTAAGTTCCAAGTTATGCTAGGAAGTAGCGCTTAAGAGCTTTAAAGCACGGCACATCTTTAAACAACCCAATTTAAACTTTAAACAACAAAATAAACTCAGCTTAAGGCCAAAAGTAGAAAACATAATGAGACATTAAGGTGTGGCATTACTCTTGTACTTATTCGGTATTTGCAGCATGCTCTAAAAGTAATTACACTTAATTGCTTTTTTGTTGGTCCTTACATGACCATGATAACAACAAAAATAATTAAGATAGGATGTCAGCAATTTTGCTTTTGCATTTTCTTCTTTTCACTGACATTTGTCTAGAAAAGTGTTTTTGCAGGAAAAAGAACTCGAGCTCGAGCTATTAAAAATGTAAAATCTTTTCGTGGCTGGCAGCAGTAAAAAAGCTCAAATTTCATTTAAAAATTGATACTGTAACGAATGTCGGGCCAATAGTCTAATGGAGAAACGGGCACATTAGAAAGGGGGCCCCATTAAATTTTTGTAATGAAATTTCGAAGACATCTTTTATCCACAGTTTCTGAAAAATATTCCCTTTTGGCTCCAAAAACCCCGCCGTGATTCCGTCCCTGGTTCATGCTGTGGCCACTGATCTCTACTGAGAAAATTTCATACAGCTCTGTGTAGTACTTTGGATGCCCATAAAAACACAAGAGAAATATTCAATTTTAATTATAAAATAGAAATAAAGCATCTACAAATTACAGCAGTAGCGAAAAGGAACGAAAAATGTGCATAGAAAGCAAAAAAAATTCTCAACTTTTTATTATATTTTTTTCAAGTCCATGAAGTTAGCAGATTAAATTCAGCAAAATAATAAACTAACTTAATAATGGAAAATAGAGAGCTAGTTAAATGGCGTAACCCCCAAAAAATTGCGCCTCTTTTTGGAAAATGAAAAATCATGCGCTGCTAGATTTAACTTAAATTTGGTAGTTAGAGAAATATGCGCAATATAGTAAAAAAAAATTTCCTACTAAGAAGAAAATTCCGCAAAAATTGGGTGCTCATTTAAGATCGAGCGCAATTTTTTTTGGGGGTATTACACATAATGAGCACCTAATTTGCCATCTGTTAGTTTATTGTATTGCAATTATCACGTCTTCGGTCTTCATTCTAAAACTGCGATTAGCACTCATATGACGGTTAAGTCATTCAGTCTTTCCTCTCGGTAGAGTATAGGCAAAAAATTTACCACATATGCGTTCCTTTACCTTTAAATGATCACACAAAGGACTTAAACCTTCTTGCATTGCATCGTAAACCCCATTTATTTAAAAACCGTGACTTAACATTAGTTAATTTTTTCGATTTTCTGCCAGAAACACCACATTGCGTGTAGCACACATAACACGCTCTGGCAATGTTCCTGTCCCGGACGTTGCAACTGCGGTCGTGTGAGTTCATTGTCGCCAAATGCAGGGCATTGTTCATTGTTGTCTGAGTTTTTTTGTTTGTTTTTGTTTGTCTTTCTGTTTAACGATTTCAAGCATTGATTCGATTCAAAATGCAGCACACGCACTAAGAGACAGAAACGTGCAACAACAAGCAAACCAATATTTAACGAAACGTAGGTTAACGGCGCCGCCGACGATAATTGGCGGTATTGGAAAAATATAAAATGTTGTCTGGGCACATTCGTTCAAATTTTCAAAGTTTATCTAACATCTGACATAACTAAAAAGAATGCTGTGCAGAAAAAAAATTAAGCGACACTGGAGAAATATTTCTGCCCAAAGGGCTCGGTGTGAAGAGCGGAATGTCATGAGGCGCTAGAATGATTGAGCTGACAGTTATCACTAATTCAATATTTTATCTGATGTCGTAAGGGTGGTATACACCACACCTGCCCTGTGACAAGCACTTTGTGCCCAAGTCAGCTAGTTGGCCCATTGAAACTGCAAAACCTAGTTCCAAAGAAGCCCATCCTTTCTGCTTCTATTCAAACGCTAACATTTTTGTAAAGAAATAAAGACAAAATTGCCCACAGTGAGACAGCAAGAGCAATGAATTTTACTATTTCGAACTGATTGTGCGAGCTTGTGTTAGTTTATCAACATCATCATGACGTTATTTTGGCAAACTTTTCGTTTTTTTTTTTTTTCCTTCCTACGATTCACCCACTTTTTGATTCTTACGCATGGCGCACACCACCACCCACAGCGCTACCTTGCACACGTCTGTAGTTCACTGTCGCTCTGTACAACCACCACATTCTCTCAAACGAATTTCTATGGGAAAGTCAGCATAACCAAATTTAAAAATCCACAACTCGAAAGTTTTCGGGTTAGCCGGTTGTTTTTTGTTTTTTGTTTTGCGTTTTAATTCAACCCCTCACAGGTCGTGCTCATATTTCACTACGGCTTTCCTGTCGTTGCCATGGGCTCATTATTTTCATTCTTTTCGCTGCGTGTTCAACCAAAGTCAAAGCAATTTTAACCGAATTCATTACCTCTAGCCATTTGTCGTTGGTTCATCTTGCAACTTACATTTTTAGTTTTTTTTTGTTTTTGTTTTTGTCTGCTTATCTATGCGTACTTTTAACTCTACAAATTCATCTGCAGGATAAAACTTGCATGCTTTGTATGTAGTCATGTGTGCGGGATATCGTGATTCGGAAGATGTTCCATGGAAGTTGTCGGAGCTGGGCTGTAAAAAATTCTCTTCATATAATAAGAACTTGGACAAAGAGCAAGTTAAAACACAGACCATAAGAAAGGAAAAATGTTAGAAGAAATATTAAAGTTGTTTTTTCGAGGTTCGCGTAACAAAATCGTGTATTTTATTTGATTTTAATTAGGACATTGCGATTAATTGATTAATCAAAATTTTCGATTACTCAATTAGTCGATTAATTATTATATTTGATTAATCAAAGAGAGTGGTTTCTCGATTAATCAAGATTTTGATTAATCAAAAAGAAAATTAATTGATTAATCGCCTTTTTGATTAATCGGTTTTTGAATAAAATGTTTAATCATTTATTAAAACGGCCCACCTCAAAATTTATTTAATTTTATTTTATTTTATTTATTTTATTCTATTTTATTTTATTTATTTTTTTTATTTTTTTTTTATTTTATTTTATTTTATTTTATTTCACTTCATTTCATTTCATTTTATTTTATTTTATTTCATTTCATTTCATTTCATTTCATTTCATTTCATTTCATTTTATTTTATTTTATTTTATTTTATTTTATTTTATTTTATTTTATTTTATTTTATTTTATTTTATTTTATTTTATTTTATTTTATTTTATTTTATTTTATTTTATTTTATTTCATTTCATTTTATTTTATTTTATTTTATTTTATTTTATTTTATTTTATTTTATTTTATTTTATTTTATTTTATTTTATTTTATTTTATTTTATTTTATTTTATTTTATTGTATTTTATTTTATTTTATTTTACTTTATTTTATTTTATTTTATTTTATTTTATTTTATTTTATTTTATTTTATTTTATTTTATTTTATTTTATTTTATTTCATTTTATTCTATTTTATTTTATTTTATTTTATTTTATTTTATTTTATTTTATTTTATTTCACTTCATTTCATTTCATTTTATTTTATTTCATTTCATTTCATTTCATTTTATTTTATTTTATTTTATTTCATTTCATTTCATTTTATTTTATTTTATTTTATTTTATTTTATTTTATTTTATTTTATTTTATTTTATTTCATTTTATTTTATTATACGTCAGATTTTCATATGCCATCATTGATTCCGGGATTGTACAAATCGTGGGTTTGTAAGAAATTAAAAAGCTTGCCATCTCTGCTAGCTACATATATACGAGTATTTGCTCTCTTTACCCAAAAAAATTCACAGGACATACTATTTATCCTATTACCCACACATACAAACAACAAACTTTCAAAGTCGTCTCTATGCAATGTGGCTTTGCTACGTCCGTCAGGTTGGTACCGCCGAACGTTCACCCTTCGCTGACATGTTGCAGCCATACATGTAAACAGTGAAAAGCGAATGGATGCGCAAAATATTCGGTGTCTGCGAGTTGTTTTTGCTTTGTTGGTGTGAAGTTGAAGGTTATGTACGGAAATTAATGAAAATGCAATTTACTCACTGATATGATATGCAGAATCCAATATATATCCTATAGTTAACCCACTCTGATTAGTTTGACCAAAATAGCGCAACAGAATTCCAAAGAACAAACCTTTTTATTTCTACCTGTCTATCTGTTTGTATGTTTGTACGCACATCACTTAACAACTACTATATGCATTTTAATTTTTTCTTCACTGTTGTATTGCTGGAGGTCTATATTGAAATATAAGCCATACTATTGACAGATTAACATTTTAAAATTCAAATAGCTTTCCTGGAATATGCACGCAATGCTGTTTAATAAACAATAAATTTTATAACTTTTAAACTTTTCCTTTAGAGGAAAGTAATCTGACAAACCAACAAAAGTGGTAAACAATAACCGGCATATCACAATTCAAATAGTTACCGACACAACAATCGGCTACTTGCGAACTTTGCAACAGCCACTGCCGGTTGGCTATGAATGGAAAGTAGCTTTGTGTGTATCGTTTCGACTGAACGTATTTTATATATATGTACATAAATATATCCCTCAGATCCTGGTATGTATGTATGTATGTATGTGTGTATGTATTTATTTTTGCTTTGACTTTGTTGGAAATGCATAAAACTGCGCATTGTTCCTTAACTAGATGCAAATATGAATAAATAAACATTAGACTGTTCGATTATCAATCGATTGCTATATTGAGCTCGGTTGGAGAACGAAAATTTCCACTGAAGATGGCGCAACGAAACTGGTCTGTTTTCGAACCAAACTTTGATGAGTTGTGATGGTATTAAACATCGTCAAACTTAAAAAACAGCAATTGTTGGAGTAAATGCAGCATAATACGGAATGCACGAAATGACGCTGAAGATGGCACACCGATATAACTGGTTTGTTAAAAAACAAAATTTTGCAAAACTGTGGGAAAATCAACTAGCCAGCTAGAGTACTGAACATCATGCTAAGAGTTGAGAGCTTGACGAGAGGCTAAATAGACAGTCGCAGTAGCGTCTTAGCAATTAAGGGAGCAACTCTTCAACCCTAACCGACCTCTTCTAACTTCACTCTAAATAATAGAATTGGTTACAAATTTAGCTATGCAGACTTAACTAAGACATTTCAGTCTTCAATCTAGCTACTTACTTTCCCAAATGAGGAGACCCTTCTAAATGCAAACTCTGCGCATGAAAACCTAGTCAATCATCCTAGTAAATAAGTTGTGTGTAAGTGCAATGCGTGAGTTTATGGATGGTGCACGATGAGACGGATACAAATGTGATGCGATTTTCATGCTGCTAACAACCACTAACTTCTGTTCCAGCACAGCTGAGCAAAATACCTTTGTATGTATGTATGTATGTATGTATGTATGTGTGTGTAGAGGATAAAGAAAAGCCAATCGATAATTTAGTCGGCACTTACAGTTACATTTGTTTATTATTCCGTTATACATACCTATACCTATATGTGTGAGCATATGTACCTTCTAATATATACGAGTATAAGTATTTGTTTACTATGACTAGTTTATTTGTATGAATGATTGATTAACTCATTGATTGGCGGGTTTACCAAAGAATTGTCTCATTGACCAGTTCTGCTTGAGTGTATCATATTTTACGTAGGTATTTGAAATTTTCTTCACAGGTTACTTTCCGTCCAAAGTAGTTAGTTTGCTATTTAAAAATTACGAAATTAGGCCATAACCACGCCTATTTTTTCGATATCGAAAATTTCGAAAAACGTATAAACTGAGATAATTCATTAGTAAATACAATTACAACAATACGATTCTGAAGAAATTTTTGAAAATAACGGTTTAGAATGTTGAAAACTGATTGCCAGGTAAACTCTGCACAGAGAAAGTGTAGGATATCCATAACAACCAATATATCGACAGCCACACTGCAAAACCCTGTATGTTCAAAACCAAAAAGATTTCAGGGGAGGGAAAAAACTGTGATAATTATAACATATGTACATATGATCGACGGTTATTATATTTCACCCTCTGAAAAGAAACGGGAAGTTGTAACCTGATTTTGACTGCATTTTAATGCGCGAAATATCACGATCTATTGGAAAAGCTCAGAGCCATATTTTTGACAAAATAGTGACCTACGGGGTTTTGCAGTGGGGCTGTTTATATATGTATAAGCTTTGTTCGCGTACTAAACTTGCAAGAAGTGTAAGTAAAATGAGAATGACGTAAAACTCTCTCGAAACGCGGAAAGTTTCAACCGAACAGAAGTCAGTAGAAACTTGCAGCAAAAGCAGCTGTTGCCATTTTGATTGGTTAAAAGTTCAAACTTTTAAATGTTTGTTGTTGCTTTCCCTTGTCACGATCAGCTGTTTTTCACTTACAATTTTTACGGAGTGGAATTCCCACAGTAAAAACTTGTAGCACTCTCTGTCAATGAAATGTCAAAATGTGCTCAATCGTTGAAGTGTTTTTTGTAAGCGAACACTTTCTCAGTAAAATTTTATAAAACAAAAAAATTTTTGAAAACTTTAATGGGCGCAAACAAAGCTAATGTTATGCTAGAAAATTTTCTTATTTTTTTTTTGCTGTAGCTCAATAACTTTCCAACAGGCTTGAAAAGTTGTTTTTATCGATAAAGTTTTTTTTATCGATTCCTGTTGAACTCGATTAAAACTAAACCCCGGGACCGTGGGATTCGCTTTTATTTTTTCCATTTTCCTAGCTAACTTCTTTGTTTTGAGTAAAGAATTATGCACAAGTTGAAGAAACATTCACCGGAGGTATGTATAACACTAATCTAAGTATATTTAAAAGCAAACTTTTATACGCAACTTCATGTAAGCACCCAACTAAATTCCGTATACGAGTGTATATAAACAAGGCACATACACTGAAGCCAGAAGAAGGCACATACAGACAACCCTGCTAGCCAAACTCGAAGCGCTCCGAAATAACGATCCAAAAAGAGTGCGTAATTTGAGCTTTTTTTTTTTGAAGATACATGGAGACTTTGGAAAAGAAATAAATATTGTAATAAATAATATTTTTAAATAAGATTTGTTTAAATAAAAGGTAAGCATAAAAATGTAGAAAAAAATTTTGCTAAATAGTGTCATACAAACGTGACTTAAAAGAGTCAAAAAATACTTTAAAAAGCTTCAAAAAGCATCAAAAGACTCCAAAAAGACTTCGTAGTTCATTTACAAAGAGTGATAAGAGTCACGCTCTAAATCCATCTGAGTCGAAGTCATTTTCGATTCTTTTTTATGACTCCTTTTTGAGAAGCCGCCTTCTGGCAAAGGGCATGTATGATGCTTTAGTATTTATTTGTTTGTGTTGGTTGTTTGATTTGATAGCGGTTGGAAGGTTTGCAAGTTCTGGAAACATTATGTTCGGTTTGATTTGTTGCTCGCAAACATAAATGCAACCCCAATGCTGTTGGCTCTTTCGTTTTTTACCGGTGAAATGCCACTATAACAACAAATACATACATATGTATATAAACAGTGGAATGTGACTTTTGCCGCCCGCTGTCACTCCTCAACAGCAAGTTGCATACAACTGCGACAAGTTATACATATGTATGCACATACAAACTTAATTGAGCGCGCAGTGTTGCCAGTGATTGAAGTCTAAAAAATTCGAATATAACTAAGGACCATTTTCATCATCCACAGTTAACGCTAACTGACAGTTAAATTGACAGAAAGAGTTCGATTACCCGTAAGATGAAATAGGTACTAGTTAGCACTAACTGGAGATGGGAATAACATCTGAGCTGTCATTTGTAAGCGAGCGCTGAAGGGGTCATCAGCGCCTAGAACAAATCAGCCATCAGTTTTGCATTATCAATATGAAAATTCTGATGCATCCATCAGCAGCGTCTTGTAGGGTAGCTATGTATGTATAGAACAAAATTAGTTCCAAGAAATTCGACATTTTTCTAACAAAATGTTCAGCTTAAAAACTTTTAGAAAATAAAATTTACTTTCTTTTTGTTTTAAGTTTTTGACATTTCCCTTTAATTTAGTTGCCTTTGAGTCAAATGACGAAATATGACAGAAAATTCTGTGGAAAATTTATGAGTTTATTGTTGAGTGTAAAGAATTTTTTGCCCGATTTAGAACGCCCGATATTCGGCTACTTTGTAGGATTAAACCGGTAAAAAGAATTTTATAAAAGTGAATCATTGCTGAATATTCCAGTCTTTCCACATTCATTTTAATAGGACTTGAATTTAGTTGAAGCTATTTGGCATAATTTTATGTGGGTTATCGTCAATTAATTTATCGTCAATTAATCGATTAATTATGATTTTTGATTATTCAAAAAGGGTATTTACTCGATTAATCAAAAAGAAAATTAATTGATTAATCGCCTTTTTGATAAATCTTTATAATTAATCATATGTTAAAACGGCACAGATTTAGAAGTTCCTTGATACTTCAACCATTTGTTGCATCTTCGACATTTTGCCCATTCGCGATCGAACAACACCTCGAAATTTTCTCAAATTTTTTTATTTTGTAATACATATTTTGAAGCATGTTTGGTTTTTAATTTTTTTTTTTTTCATCTCTTTCAAGGTAAACTTTCACATAAGAAAATGAGTAAATTAATCAGTTTTTGATTAACCATTTTTGAAAATACTCGAGTAACGCTCGTTTTGATTACTCATAATTTTGATTAATCAAGTAATCGATTAACTGAAAATTTGATTAATCAACTTGATCGATTAATCGAATAAAGGCACAGTCCTAGTCAAGCATCATCTAAATTTAAGTCATACTTAACTTTGACCACGACCATAATAAACAATACATATCCGAGACGAAGAATTCTTGGAAAATCTGGCTATGATTGTTTGTATGTACTAAAATAGTTTTTTGTGATAAAAATGTTAACCATTTTACTCCGATTACCTTCAAGACCTGCATGGCAAACATTTAAACAGCACACTAGCGCACTCTATAAAATAGCAAAAAAGTGCCAACATTGATTGCGAGATAAAAGTGGTTAGTTTGTATAAAAGTGGTTATTGTTATTGTTGTCTACTAACGTGACATTAGCAGTGGTATATTCTGTCTGCAAAGTTTTGCCAAGCAAATGCCGTCCACAAAGGAAGTCAACCGATGTTAACAAACACATACATACATACATATGTATGTATGTACATCCAAATATGCATACATCAAATTTAAATCTTGTATAGTGGTGGAATTATCCCGGAAGAAGATAAATCCTTGGATACTTTTGAACAGTGAAGTTTTGCAATCAACGCGCCAATTGAATTTTTATTGAAATCATCCAAAATAATTATTGCAACTTTAATTGTATTGGAAGCTTTTTGTGTTGCGATCAATGGTGCTGAGAGTCTGGCCGTAATAGATATAGCACATACCCCGACCTGACGATTAAATTTGTTCCAAAATTAAGGCCAAAAAAATTTAAAATTTTTACTATTTCAGGTGCTTCAGTCAATAAACTTTCTCTTATTTTTATGTGTCATTTTCAGGAAAGTTGAACCAAGTATGCCGCTCACATGATATGTAGGCTTACAAAGTTACAACAAACGATAATTTTTAGAATTTTAGGGCCTCATTCTCTATCTCGAAACGAACTTTCGTTTCGCTTCAGAGACGAATCGTTCGCCTGTTTGCAATATGTAAGACGATCAAAGCAACAAAAAAAAACAATTTTTTCAGAAAAATAAAATAAATTAGTTGTCAAAAACTCATAGGCAAACGAAAATGATAGAGAATACGCCGGCTAGTCGAAATCGGAGGAAGTCAGCTGTTCACTTGGCATTGCCATAAGAATGAATTTGCCTTAAACAGTAACAAAAAATCATCTCACTTTAAATAAAAACAACAATTCATAAAACTCCAAGTGTTACACTTTTTCACTCTCTGCGTAAAACAACTTAAGTACTAAAGCCAAGTACTAAGTTCACAGCCGTGAAATTCCGCCAGAAACATGCATTTCTCATGCCGTGAAATGTTGCTAGCAACAATGAGAAGAAACGTCAAAATGCTGGCAACTTTGAGTGTCAAAAGAATAGAAATTCATAGAAATTTCAAGAAATGTCACTTTTCCCTCAATTTTAAATGACATTGTCAATTTAAAAAGTCGTGAAAAAATGTTGCTAATGTCAAATTTCACGGCTACTTCACGACAAGAAATTTTGTATGGATTTTGACAGCTGTTTCACGTGAAACTCGATGTTAGTACCTAGCTTAACGTTTCGTCCAAAGACCTTTTGCTTTTTTCAATGTCTCCAAGCGGGCTGGCTTACTCTTAATATACTAAGCAACAAAATGATCGATAGTGGAATTCACTAACTTATAGCGATTCGATTCAGTTCGATTTTTCGAGATTTTCAATAGCGATTCGGTCGCTTGCACTATCGAATATGCGATTCACTAACTTATCTATAACGATGCGGGCAAAGGATTTCACATCCTCTATGTTCTCAAATGCCATTTTTTAATGATAATAATATGGATTATTATTCCAATTTTTAATAAAAAATTCAAATTTTTTGCATTTTATTTAACGACATAGAAAACAACTGCAATTTGTGTGTCGTTTTGTTTGCGAAACAGCTGATTGCGAATAAGCGAAAATCGAGAAAAAATAGTTAGTGAATACCAAATATCGTGATAAATATCGGTATGGCAAAATGTCGATTGCGAATGTCGTAATCGAAGTTAGTGAATTCCACTACAGGTATCGCCTTCCAAACTTCCTGACTTCCCTCCCACAACTCATTCCTTCCTTTTGGTCTGTTTGGATATTGAGAAAGTTGCTCCTCGACATTACTCCACAAATTTTCTATTGGATTCATGTCTGGAGATGGGGAGACCGAGAATTTTTAGTGATTCAGCCTATCTTGCATAATCCGAGCCGTGTATGTACTTTGGATCATTGTCTTCGGAAAAAATATTTTTTCGGCTAGACACATTTCGTCCAAGACTTCGAGCTACCACATTTTTTTTATACAGCGCCAAAAAATTGTAGAGCCTCCGCCCGGTTTTACAGTTTGGTTGACTTGCTGCGCTGGCATAACATTGGGGTCCGTTAACAAAAATAATAACTTTCCAGCCATGGTACTACACAAAGGATCCCAATTTCATCGATTATTGTACTCGACTTTTATATGTATGTATGTATATGCAGTTCTATGTATGTCTCTATCGATTGCCGTATGCTGTTAGAATTTTCCGCTACGTGGGCATTGTTATAATATACCCTATTTAGTAGAACTGCAGGGTCTAGATAGCAAGTCGAAGAAAATAAATTTCGCAAAAAAACATAATTTACTTAATTGTTTGAATTTTTCTTCTTCTTTTTTTTGTACATATGTATGTATTTTAATATCTATGATTAATTCAACTTACCTCTTACTCTTCCAAGCTTCGTTTTAAATTTTCATTGATGTAATTTTCTCAATTATTGTTTAATAACACTGTATTTAACACATAAAGCATTGAACTATATTTTTTATAAAAGCTTTTTATATTAGCATAATCAATTACATATTACTTTTTTCACATAAATGCACTAAGCAATTTTTTTTTAATTTTTTAATTTTTATTTAATTTTTTTTTTTTCGAAAACTTTTAATTTTCTTATTTAAATTCTAAGGTTGTCTAATTGTTTCACTTTCGAATCGATATGTTTCGTTATTATTTTGTCAATTCAATTCAATAAACATAGAAACTCTTTGCATACCAGCAAATCACTTCAATAATGGCATCTTTAGCTTGCAATTATCTGCAAAGTATCAAATTTATTTGAACGCTTGCGTGGTTGTATATTTATATATGTACATATGTATGTATGTATGAACATAGTATGTATGTATGAAATTTTTGCCAGACGCACTTCAATTATACCCAAACATACATTACTTCAATATTTCACAATCCCACACTGCACTTGCCTCTCTTTGCACCTTTTTCACTTACATACATACATTCATCTTATTTACCTTTATCCCTTGGAATGTATTTATTTTACTTTGCACAATTCTTGCATTTCAATTCAGAAATTATAATTTATCTGATGCTATATTTTTGAAAAGCATTTAATTAGTTATATTTCATTTTTTATTCAACGACCGAATAAACCACTTTCCGTCAGTAACATCGTACCCGAAACACTACAACAAACCGAATGTCGTGTGGCATAGCGGGCGGAAGCCAAGCATTTGTGATAGTTGACGGAAATAGCCGGCATTTAACTGTTATACACATCATACATGCATGAAGGGCTACATGCATGCGTGCAATCGAACATGTTGCATTCGAGCATTTGTTTGAACAGTGCTGCCAGAGCAATTAATTTGAAAATCTTCATATTTTAGAGAGTAGGCAGTGGCGAATCCAAGATTTTGGGTAGTGGTGGTCCAAAATTTGTTTATGAAATTTTATGGGGGGTACGACTGGGGTGATTGACAGTAGGTAGAGCCACTCCATCTACATATGTACGTGGACGTTTCACTCCTGCCTTTTTGTGCATGCTACGTCGCAAAGAGAGTCGGCATCGATTTGGCGAGATGAAGCCTGGAATAATAGGAACCAAACAGAAGGGGGATAAGACACCATCCACTGGCAGCCCTGTCTAATCCTTCGAAGTTTTGGTTTCGTGTCCCTAGAATTAACTGATAGGTAAAAATAACTTAAGTGTGATACTTTACTTGATACCCCCTGCGGGTTAGGGGTTTAAAATATTCCCGCGGTAGGCATACCGGTCGTAAGAGGCAAAACAACAACAACAACATACTTTACTTTATAGTAAAAATATATCAAGAACAATTTATATCATTTATTAAAATTTCGAGGTCACATAAATAAACATTAGAATAAATGCAATTATACATACATACATAGTTGAAATATAAAATTCTGTTCAGTTTATGCACACATTTAACTTCTCGTACATATTAGATCGTTTCGCAAACAATTTGTGTTTCTTTTTTTTTTCTTCCAAACGGGCTCAAAAGTTTCGCTTGGATATACAAATTTTCAATACAGCACATTTGAGTGTTTCACCGTTAAACAAATGTTTTGTCTTTTTTTCCTACATAAAAACCAAGTTGTTGAGCTTGTTTGGATAAAGATATAAACCAAATAGTGTCTAAAGTTGTACATATACATATGTATGTATATATGTACATATTCGAAAGTTTTGCGAAGTTTCTAACCTATTTTAAATATATAACCTGCATTAAATCTTTGTTTTATTTTTTTCACATATTTGTATATTTTGGGGTTGGGTTTTTTTGGTTTAGAATATGACATACGTTTTTATATACAAGCGAAAATTCTTATAATATATATGTAATTTAATTCTACTGTCTACCTACAAACATATACGGAACTTCATTAAAAAAATACATTAATAATTTGACGAAAATGCTTACATAGTATAAACAAAACCCCATTACATTACATTTAAAAACATGCATTTACATATGTACATTGTACATATGTATGTAGTGTGTATGTATGTTCTAACATATGTGTGCACATATGTACATATAAAAACTTCAATATCAAAAAAAAAAAAAAACAATTTTCAATTATGTCCGTTTACAAAAGCCTCTAACTGTGCCTCTGACGACTTTGTATTTGTTTCTATCAATAATGATTTAACCAAATCCGTAGTGAACTTTTCCACTAAATATAATGCGTCGCATTGATTCATTTCCATTAGTGATGAAGCTAAAAACTGGCCAAACGATCTAAATTTGCAGTAATTTGAATTTAACATTAGATTTGGATTAGTATTCAAATTGGCATCTTCCTCCTTTTCTTGTATTGGTGCTGGTACTATCTCCTGATAGTTGGTATTGTTATTTGTTTGGCTTATAGATAAGTTAGTATGCAATTGTCTTTGTTCTGATGAGGCCGCAGCAGGAATAGGCGAACATCTAAGTACGTATGAAATCATAAATTTTACATTTTTTACTATTAATATTTAATATACGTTAATATAACGACTACACATCGTTTAAATTCGACACAGTGTCATTATCCAAATCCAAAATCCACATGAACTATATAAATCTTTAAAAAAGAATCCATGTTTAAACTACTAGCATGAAGTTATTACTAATATTAAAATTTAGGTGAGCATACATAGTTTACGAAAGTCTACAAAAATCGAATTTACGAAAAAAAAAAAAAACAAATGTATTTCACAACAGATAGAATCCAAGATCCAAAAAAGCCCATGTCCGCCAGAAGTTTTTTATACACTACATAAAACAACCCTAGCAGTGTGGACTTAGCACTCAAATAATATGGATTCAATGTTTTCCAAGAGCCAGATTTACTGAACCAATTGTTGGTCTGAATGAATGTGAATTATGAAACTCATCTATGTGGTCATTAAACGATGCGTAATTATGTTTATTAATAACTTACGTCGGGTATGCACTGGTCTCGTCACAGTCATCAGTATCACTGCAATATGCAAAGCGCACAGGTCTTATATTTTAAATTATTTTTTTTTAATCATTTACAAACAGACATTTGGAAGCTCACCTTGAATTTGGAAATGGTGCTGATTTTGGTCTTAGAATAACTTCCTTTGTAAACGACCGGCGGGTCTTTATATGATCACCCAAATACGTTAAATAATTGTACATTGGCCACTGCGATGTTATATTTGGATCATTGTATTGATCTTGTAACATTTCAACTCTTCTTTTTTCCAAGTTATATCGATTTCGTAATTGAACCATGCGAGTTTTTACGATTCCAACTGATACAGGCAAAATAATTACAATTTTAGGTATTAACGTTCATACTACGTATGGGTATAACTAATAACTTACCATTCTGTCCTACACTTTGTGCCATGTCATACCAGAGGCCTTCCAGAAAATCTCTGTTACGATATTGCGGATGCGAACGGTCATAAAAGGCTGGACGCTGTTGGAATTCGCGTGCAAGCACTAAATCAATATCATCGATTGCTACCACTTCTCCACGACGTGGGCGCCCACGTTTTCGTCGTGTTGTCATGCCGCAAGATCACTTATTTGCAAAACTCTAATAATAATAATAATAATTAGTTAATAAGTCTTTTACCAAAATGAAGAGTCATAATGCTGATGGTTCAAAGCAAACAAACAACATTTTCCCTCCTATTTACCTTTTAACTATATACGTACAATCAATTTAGCATTGACAAAATTGCTTCACTTATTTGTTTTACACCAACTTTCCATCTTTGGACAAGTTAAGGAAGTGTGTAATCGATAAAACATTCGATGTTGCGTAATCGCTTACAGTATATCGATTATCCCCGTACAAATCACATCTCAAAAACACGCATCCACACCAAAATATATAGCATTTTTTTTCGAACACGTTAAAAATTTTTGGTAATACTTTCCATCGAACGTCAACTCTTAATACGTGTCCAAAAATATCGGGAGGGGCATCAAAAGACGCGTTTCGGTCCCAGGAGTATAAATTTAGGTCCGCTCAACCAATATTTTCAATATTTTGGAATATATTTGCGAAAAGCCGAAAAATGACCCAGGTCAAATTCTGATTTGGGGGCCCGATCCATGTTTTTTATGTGCAGAACACCTTTCCGCATTGGCCAACGCTTCAAAAAAAATAACCCTGGGCTACGCCATGCCAACTCCGGTACGCACACTTTTGCATATTTTTCTCACAGTGTAATTTGTGATTACAACAACCACATGAAAATGACAGAAAATTCTGAACTTTGATTGCAAATATCTCGCAAACTACTGAAAATATTGGTTCAGCGGAGTTATATTCATGCTCCTGGGACCAAAGCGCGTCTCCTGATACATATCCCAACATTTTTGGTTGTGTATTAGCGCTCGGTATCCCACGTAAACGATTAGCGCACTCGGCACCGGTTGCAAGTAATTACTCAAATTTCAATACATGCAATATTGAAATTGAAGACATAAAACTGCAAAGTTATTGAATATAAATCAATTATAACACCTTATAAGTTACTAGAACACTTGAAGCAACTCTGACGCGATTTCCTTCATTCCACTTTGTCGGAGTGCCTTCCACTCCGATTCGAAAAAATATGGCAAACTAGTAGACCATATGGCGTGTTCCAGTTAAACACAAACCCAGACCTGTATAAAATTTTGCATGTAAATGCAACAACAACGCTGTGATCTTGATATTTTTCTGGGTCAGTTTCTGATCCGTAGTAGTAGATTTTTTTTGTAGTAGATTTTTTGACAGCCAACCCTTATTTGCTTAGTGGCACAAACATGCACATGTATGTATACACACTTATTTACAAAACCAACTCTCATGCAGCTGACCCGCATCGTTCCTGTTAAATTATGACCGTGACCCGACCCAGGTCAGCAAACTGGAACGCAACTATAGTCATCACAGTGATAGTCATAGTATATTTCTACTAGTAGCGCAACTAACAGCTGACTTACTCCGAATCAGCACACACACACAAACTACACAGGGTACGTTGTATACAATAATAAAGCAATCGCAAATCAATACTGCAATATTGAACGTAAATACAAAAAACTCCCAACTTAATAAATATAAAGCAGTTTTAACAACTTATCAGACGCTATTGATTGTACATTTCATTACAAATGAAAGTTTCTAGTTGCAATTATTACTGTCAAGCAACTCTGAACGTTATTTCCTCCAGTCCACTTTGTCGGAGTATCATCATCCATTGCCTTACACTCCGATTCGTAAAAAAAGATGCCAAACTAGTGGAGGTAAGCAATGATTGTGTGCATAGTATATTTCTACTGGTAGCGCAACTAACAGCTGACTTACTCCGAACCAGCACACACACACAGACCACACAGGGTACGTTGTATGCAATAATAAAGCAATCGGATTTTAATGCTGAAACATTGAACGTGAAGATTAAAAACTCCCAAATTATTATATATTAAGCAGTTCTAACAACTTATCAGATGCTATTAATTGTACATTTCACTATAAATGAAAGTTTCTAATTGCAATTTTTACTGTCAAGCAACTCTGAACGTTATTTCCTCCATTCCACTTTGTCGGAGTACCATCATCCACTGCCTTACACTCCGATTCGTAAAAAAGATGCCAAACTATTCGATGTAAACAATGATTGTGTGGCAAGTTGTAATAAGGGGATTTTGAATAACTGTGCATATCTACTTTGATCAATTATATATTAGATTTTGTTTAAATACTTTATTTAAGTGTGAAATAAAACATTCTGGTGGGTGCGCAACATAGTATATGTCTAGAGGTAAGCAATGGTGCGCAATATCGATCAACTATTTTACTTATGTATTTAGTTCCTTCTTTCATCTCATTTGTTTTCAATTTACCTAACAGCTGCGCTTTGAAATCCTTCTATTGTTGCTAAGATTGTTTGGACAATCATTTATCTTGCAATATAAATTTGCTTATAAAACGGTATATTTACACGCCTCCGTTATATAAAACTTTAAGAAAAACCATATAGCATGATTCCAATGTGGCAAATGATGTTGGGCCTTTGCTTGAGTGTTGCCGCTTTTCTGGTCGTCCGGCAGCAGCCAATTGCATATAATCAAGAGGAAAGGAAAAGACATGGGAGTAAACCCAATGAAAACTACAATTGGTATGTGCATAACTTATTAAATATTTGGACTAAAAAATATATGTATATTTTACAATATATTTCAGCGCACCCGGGGATAATTGTGCAATCTGTCTGTGCAATATGACAAACGATGAAATGACTTACCTTCGATGCGGCCATGCGTTTCACACCGCATGCTGTAGGCAACATATGCAACATTTCAAAACATGCCCGATTTGCCGCCAAAAAGTGTGATATTCCTGAGCGCAAAAGTATATATTTAAAAAATTTTAATGTCAATTATAACAGTTTATAGAGGAAGGAGTATAGTGATTTTGAGAGGAAAATCTTTTATTGAACATAACGAGATTAGTTCAAGCGAGCGCAGGCTTTGCAAACTAAATTTTACTAGATATTTTAATAATGCTGCAATGTGTTGTTGCTATCTTATGATTTTAAGACTTATTACTTTAGACCGAATATAATTTTATTTTTGGTAATCGTTTACATGGACTACCGAGTGCTAATACGCTGAACCAATATTTTCAGTAGTTTGCGAGATATTTGCAATCAAAACGATTACCTTATTTTTTTGCTATTTAGTATAGTCATGTACGCTTTTGTGAGTTAACGAGTTATTTAAAAATTGTATTCGTCCGGAACTTTTGTAGTTCAATTATTTGCAGCAAAGTCAACAGAAACAAAAGTAATTAAATAAAACTAAAAAAAAAATACCGAAATAATTCACATATAATTTAACACTAATAATCCGGCAGTTCTAGTACAATAAAAAGTTTATGGTGATTAGAAATAGCCTTATAAGAGCGGAAAATTTAAATTAAAGTTAAAACTGAAACTAAAATGATCAAACATTTTTGTTGAGGAATTGTTGTCGGAGCGATGTCCAAATTTTTCGTGTTAGTGAATTGATATTATAGAAAACTTACAACGATAATCACAGCGATAGCATGGGATTACATGTTTCAAATTGTCCCTACTTATCATCACACCGCTTTTCGGTAACAATGATACGAACCAGTGTCTACACAAAAACATATTTTTATTAATCGTATCTTATTGAAACTTTGTATGAATGCAATAATAATTATGCATGAATGCAAATATAATTATTATTATTATTAAACACTGGAGATTAATTCTCAATCAGAAATGGTCATAATTGTCATTACTAGCCCAACTCTTCAGGGTCGATTTTGTTCTTCTGTTAGGAAATTAAAAAATGAAGTATGGGGATCGGTAGATGAACCTTATAGGTCATGTTATGTAATGAGCATTGTTTACCCCTACCCCTAAACCTAGAGATATACATACTATGTTACCATCATGGTGGTATCATTATTACACTCACCCTTATCGCAGAGTTCGCCCGAACGAGTGTTCGCCTTCATTTTTTTTGTTCGGGCGAACTAGTTCCGCCTATCGACAAGTTCGGGCGAACGAATGTTCACTTCGAATCAGCTGTTGCCCTACTTCGAAATAATAGTGAACAAATAAATTTGCGTGCTATTTTGTGAATTTTGTAAAGAATCGTACATTTTACTAAAATTAAGTTAAAAAATTATTCAAAAACATATATAGTGTTGGCCTTAGGTTGTTACTGATTGAACGCGAGGAGAATGCAAGTGTGAGAACAATCCGGAGGCAATTGGTGAGTTGAAAAAAGTTTTTTTTTGCAGTTTTCAATAACAAATTAATTGTTACTTTACTAGTTTTCCGGTAAAAACCGGTAACCGGAGTTTAATTGACTTTTTTTGTACGGCTTAAATAGCTTTTATGAAAGTTGCCCTAAATAAGCCAGCATTTAAATATTTTCTAGATATTCTGGTAGCTAGTCATTGAAACAAAAAATTGGAGTACTTCGCTTTGTAAAGTGGACAGCTTGCATTCCCTGAGAAGCGTCAATTTGCGTAGAACTTTTATATGAAGCTGCCAATTCTGGAGGTCTTAAGATGCGCTTATGACGAAAACGTTAACAAAACATCCATTACAGCACACATAAATCAATTCTGCAATAGAAATGGCGAATGTAAAACTACACTTTTGTAATCATTTCGTGCTCTTTTTTGGACTTTACTTATTGATTTACTCTTAAAAATAAAAGTATATTACTTTAAAAGAATATCTAATATTCAAAACATATAAATGCGTACAATTTGTTTCTTGTTCGCCTCTAAAATAAAAGTGAATAAATTTGCCATTTTCCGTTGTTCATTTCGCCCGAATAAAGAGCTGTAGTGGAATTCACTAACTTATAGCGATTCGATTCGGTTCGAATTTTCGAGATTTTCAATAGCGATGCCTTATCGAATATGCGATTCACTAACTTATCTATAACGATGCGGCAAAGCATTTCTCATCTCGCTATATAACATACTCTATGTTCTCAAATGCCATTTTTTAATGATAATAATATGGATATAGTATTATTATTCCAATTTTTAATAAAAAATTAAACATATGTGCATTTTATTTAACGAAATAGAAAACAACTGCAAATTATGTGTCGTTTAGTTTGCGAAACAGCTGATTGCGAATAAGCGAACATCGAGAAAAAATAGTTAGTGAATACCAAATATCGTGATAAATATCGGTATGACAAAATGTCGATTGCGAATGTCGTAATCGAAGTTAGTGAATTCCACTACTGGCAATAAGGCGGAATGTTTTTCGAACACGAAAAATTTGTTCGCCACCGTCTGCGATAAGGCGAACAAAAAATGTGAATCTTTTCGGGTGAAAATATAACTCGCGATAAGGGTGACTGTAGTTCTATTCTATAGAAATTTAGTGATAAGCGTGTTCCAATTAAACAGAAACCCAGAGCTGTATAAGATTTTGCATGTAAATGCAACAACAACGCTGTGATCCTGATATTTTTGTGGATCAATTTCGGATCCGTATAGTAGTTCTGTTCGTTTTGTTTTGTGCAGGAGATTTTTTGACAGCCAACCCTTATTTGCTTAGTAGCAAAAACATGCATATGTATACACACTTATTTACACAAACAAATCTAATGGCTTAAGCAGAATCAGTACGGCGATACGTTGAAAAAACTGACAGCTGAGTAGACGAGAAGTGTTTGTGTGCGTAGCGACAGATACGACGCATGCGGCAAAATAGAATTTTGCTCTAAAATCGACGTACGTGACGTAACTGATGTATTGCCGGACTTATTCTGTTTGAGCTATAATGCAACTGACGAGCATCGATCCGGTTAAATTATGACCGCGATACGACCCAGGTCAGCTAACTGGAACGCAGCTAATAGGGGTAAACAATGTGCATTAAGTATGCGAACATTGCCTATGAAACTACCCGAGCAACCAAACGAACAAACCATATATGTTATCAGCTGATTTGACAATTGTAAAATGTCATCATTATTTACTTGTTGACGCATTCGAAAAAGTTTACTATCCATTTTAAACTTTTGTACTCATATTTTAAAATCAAATAGAAAATTATTAATAAATGCTAGCAATTTAAGAAGCAGAAGATGGTTGAAATGCAAATTTGTCGACGTAATGCTTGCATTGTCGTTTTAGGAGATATCGGACGCAGTCCACGCATGCAATATCATGCTATAAGTTTGCTCGAAGAAAATTACAATGTTGATCTCATCGGTTACATGGAAACAAAACCATTGGATGCGCTAAGAAATTGTGAACCAAAATGTAAAATACATGAATTGTCATCAGTGCCTGTAACAAACCTTACCAACAAATTAAAATTAATTTTTAAAACGATTTGGCAAACTTTAAGTTTACTAATAGCATTAATATCAATAAGACGTCCAAATTTTTTACTTGTGCAAAATCCGCCAGGTGTACCCACATTAGTTGTTTGTTATATTTATTGTGCGTTAACGCGCACTAAATTTATAATCGATTGGCATAACTATACATATACAATATTGGCATTGGGCAGTATTGATGGCGAAAAAGGTTATTTTTGTCGCTTAGCCAAATGGATTGAACGTACGTTTGGTAGTAAAGCAAATGCACATTTTTGTGTAACCAAAGCAATGCAGCAAGATTTGCTACAAAACTGGAATATTTGGTAAATATACTATTTATAAGATTAGAAATATACTGTGTAGTTAAGGAGAGTTTATTCAGTAACACTTTTATTCATGCTTACATTAATAGTCGAGCTGTTGTCTTATATGACCGTCCTCCTGCACAATTTCATCCAATTGAATTAACACAAAAGCACGAACTCTTCATGAAACTCTCCAAGGATTACCCCCAATTTTTACCCAAATGTTATTCAGATTTAAAGGAATCTGGTGTGATTGAAACAACAGCACTAACACAAAAGTTAATAAATGGAAATGTTTCATACAAGCCGCAACGTATGGCCATTGTTGTCTCAAGTACCAGCTGGACACCCGACGAAGATTTTGATTTATTACTAAAAGCGTTAGAAGGTGGGTAACTGATAATTTTGTATGCAATATTTCATCGTAATACGTAATTAAATGTTTATTTAGACTATGAAAATACTGCCACATCACGCCCGAATAATTTTCCCACACTTTTGTGTATTATCACTGGTAAAGGACCTCAAAAGGAGCTGTACGTAACACAAATAGCTAAACTGAAGTGGTCTAAAGTTACAATTATAACACCGTGGTTAGAAGTTGAGGATTATCCGCGAATTTTAGCTGCGGCCGACTTGGGAGTTTGTTTACATTGGAGTAGTAGTGGCTTGGATTTGCCGATGAAGGTGGTGGATATGTTTGGCAGTGGTTTGCCTGTTTGCGCATACAATTTTAAATGGTAACTATGCACATTATTTTCGAAAACTAAATAAGTTTCTTAAAGTTATCAATTAATCTGATATGTGTAGGTGAAGATATTTGCAATATTTTCATTATGTCCATTGTTAATGCTCATATTGAATATGGGACATCCCTCTTTGAAGATCATCTTATGGAAGCCCTTATATTTTTTAGAAGAGTAGCGAGTTACGTTGTCCCCTACCCGTAGATTCGGAATTTAATGATTTTTGCTTTGCTCTGCAAAGATTAATAAATAACAATACAATTATAGGTAAATCCGCATGCGCTCCCTTTTCGCTTCTTATTCTTAAGGAATCCCTCATTGTAAACTTGGTTTTGTTTAAGTTAAGCGGGTAAAACGAACTGCCTACCAATACTCCTGCGGGTAGGGGTTTAGAATATACCCGCGGTAGGCATACCGGTCGTAAGAGGCGACTAACATGCACAAAGGTAATGATGTGCAACTCGATGGTTGATCTACGGATATGATTCCTCCCACCTCTCATTACCCATATCTTCTCTTTCCTTTCGGAAGGAGGGGTGACATGACCTAGAAGATTGCACTGGTCATACCAAATCGCTACCACGACAGTCGGGCAGTACCGCAAGGGAGTACCGGAGCGTGCCGGATTTATATCCAGCCATGGACTGTTATTTCGACAACACTCCCCAAAACCTTCGGGGAGTGATTTTGTTGTTAAAACAACCTACCAAATTTTTTCACTAAGCGAAATTTGCCGTACTTCCGACTAAATCGACGGTGCCAATTCTACGTCCATGTTGATGGAATTTTACTACAAACTGTCAACTTTCGGGGAGTGTTTTTATCGTTGAAACAACAACAAACAAACGTTCCTTGCTACATACACTAACTGACGTACACGTCGAGAAGGTAGATACTCCTCTCAGATCTTGGCTTGTGAACCCCTAGATTCTGGCACCATTTCAATCTAGAATTGCTACTTGTTAAACTCTTGCCTGTCCATACAAAATACTTGTATGTATGTCCCTTATGATACTAAAAATCTCTTTAACTGTTAAATTGAATTTTCTCCTCTAACACCAATATAACTTTGCTCAACCCTGCTGAATCTGACCGTTTTTATTAAAAGAAAAAGTTATCGTCTTTTAGCAATATATTTCTTACTTTTAATTGAAAAAAAAAAAAAACAATTTGTCTACCTTTTACTCCCAGCCTTTTAATTATCAAAAATATTTTTTTATATAACTTATTTTCTTTAAAGCCTTGGCGAATTGGTAACACATGGTCAGAACGGATTCATATTCGAAAATTACAAAGAATTAGCAGATCAACTAAAGTTCTGGTTTGAAAATTTCCCCAGTAATCCCAGTTTATTGGAATCAAAAGAACGTTTTCGCAAAACTTTACAGGAGTTTCAATCACTACGTTGGCATGAAAACTGGAAAATTAGTGCATTACCTATATTCAATTCGTTTACTTAAAAAGGAAGATATATACATATGTAGGGTACTGCATTGATATGTATTTATCTATAAGGCTGTTTTGATAGCTTACATTTTGCGTTGTTTTAATTTATTTATACTATTTCATAATGAATTGTTTTTATTTTGTATACAATATATAAATAAGATACAATTAATTAATTAAACATATAAAATAATATAGTGTTTTTTTTTTTGGAACTGGTATTCGTGTTGCGACTCACTCTAGAGATATGCGCTCAGTATCTCTCACTGAGTGAGTTCTTGTTGTCGGTTGCCACAAGCTCAATTTTTTTGTATCCAAAAGTGTATCCATCCTGAGAAAAATGTATCCACATTTTTTACTAGCTAAGAAACATGTACACATTTTTCAATTTCATTGTAACATGTAATAAAAAAATTGTATTTGTTTAAATATATATTTTTCAGGTTTCCCTTTTGTAATGCTATACATAGAAAACTTTTTACATTTAAAAAACAATACATAAAAATCAACAATATCTTCCCAATAAGCAAAATACGTTTACTATAAGCTTACTATAAACTTACTTTTGTAAGCTTTTCGTTTGTAAAACGTTTACTTTTTACGCTTGGAGAATGTTGTTTAATAAACTAGCCTACTTCTTTGTTTATTGGGTTAAGATAATTGTTTCAATATTTTTAGAATATACATACATACATAGAGTACTACTGTTTTTAAAATGTCTCAGGAGAAAATCGAGAACTAACAATGAAAAGAAAACACTTTTTTCCCAAAAGCTATTAATATTCATATCTGAATTACAACTGTGATCACTTAACCTTAATAACGTCCATTGGGTTACAATTTTGTTAGAATCAATATCACATATGGGAGTTTCCACGAAATCAGACCCCATTGAGCCTAGATATAAATTGCATTGCTTTTAGTCCGAAGGCTGATATTTGTGTTCACGCATGTCTACTCTATTGTTATATACCATTTTTTTATATTTTGATATCGTGATAGAGGTGTGAACGCCTGGCAAAGTTCACAACACTATGATATTAAAAAAGTTTAAAATCGGGAGCATAGTTGCATAGTATTTTTTTCAAAGTTTTCGATTTTTGACGGATATTTATTTGAGCTGCGTGAAATTTTACATATTTTTTCTTCACTTGGGCTTGACTTTCAAGATTCTGCGAACTAAGTATAAATCACAGTAATTATTTAAATTTTAGCAAAATTGGTGTCGCGCCCGTTACAAAAAAAAGGATTTAGTTTTGTGGTAAAAGGATTAGTAACTTTACATGAATAAATCTTTGCATACGTAACAAGTAACTGCTAAGGATTATATTGCGAAAATTTCAAACAAATTTGTTAACCCGTTTTCTCTGTATTAATTTTTTAGTACGTGTCGCGCCCGTTACATTTATAATAACTTTTTTTATTTTTTGCCTTGCGACCAAGTTTTGTCCGTCCAATAAGAGAAACTCCACAAAATATATGAGTATGAGTCATAGAGTGTTTTAAGTTTCTTCAAGAGAAAACTTCAACGGTATAAAAATTCTCTACCATTCGATGGAAGACATAGCGGCTGAGAAAGTATTTTTAGATCAGATATGGGCCCACATTGCTCCTATAAAAAATTTGCAAGAGAAGCACTTCGTCATTAAGGATGAAGAATCTGACGGCTGTCTGTTTGCTGGTAAGACAGCAAAATCTACGCTTAAGAAATTTTGCCTAAGAAAATAATTTTATAGAAATTGTTCTTTAATTATTAATTTTTTATAAATTTTTTTTTTCTAAACAATAGAATTAATTATTTGATCATGCATAATGCTATCAGCATAAATATTGAATTAGAATTATGATTTATATTTGGCTACTTTAACCAAACCTTAAAGCTGGCGTCGGGAAAGGTCGTTCATAAATAACATACCCATGTACTTACTTTTAACGTGTTAACTTGTTTAAACATAGATATATTTTCCTGTTTTGGCTTGAAATTGAACTATCGTAATAAAAAAATATAATAAATAGTTGAAATATGTAAAAAAAAAATAGACATGTCGCACCCGTTACAAGGAGGTGTCGCGCCCGTTACACTTTAAAATGTTAATAAATCTAAATGGATTAAGAAGTGTTTTTTCTTCGAATGCGGAAATAATAGGAAACATTCTAAATTTAAATATGCCAAGGCATTTTTAGTCAGTTTAATACAAAAATTTTACACTGCTTCGTGTGAAAGTGGATTACACGCAATTTATAAATTTTATAACGTCGCGCCCGTTACGCTCTTCTTTGGCATTTTGTGGTTGGTACTGATTTATTTCTAAAATGTAGTTCATATGAGTTAATTCCTTACTTCTAACAGCATTTTAAGCGTATATTATTTCAATGATTACTTTAATAGTTTTCTTCAAAATTAAAGAACTATGCACAAAAGTGTCGCTCCCGTTACAATGGAAACTCCCATATGTAAGTGTTAAAAATGCAAAATTAAATCTAAAATTGAATTTTTACTGGATGACATTACTTCGGTAGGATCGAACATAAGCACTTTTTAAGTGAAACATCTGTAGTCTCGGCAATTATAATTGAAAATTTAAAGGATTTTAATGTTGAAATGAGGTCAATCGTAGCTGCGTTTGAAATTCCTTCAGTTACGTTCACAGCTTTTGTTCTAGCACATTTTAAACGTTTAGCCACTTCGGAATCCGGACAACATTCAAATAAAAGGTTAGGGAGCTCATCCATTAGAAGAAAAGGTAAATTGTGTGCCACTAAAAACATAACCATAGCGAATTCAGCAAGCTTAACCAGTAGTGGAATTCACTAACTTATAGCGATTCGATTCGGTTAGATTTTTCGAGATTTTCAATAGCGATTCGGTCGCTTGCACTATCGAATATGCGATTCACTAACTTATCTATAACGATGCGGGCAAAGGATTTCTCATCTCGCTATAAAATATACTCTATGTTCTCAAATGCCATTTTTTAATGATAATAATGTGGATATAGTATTATTATTAAAATTTTTAATAAAAAATTCAAATTATGTGCATTTTATTTAACGACATAGAAAACAACTGCAATTTGGGTGTCGTTTAGTTTGCGAAACAGCTGATTGCGAATAAGCGAAAATCGAGAAAAAATAGTTAGTGAATACCAAATATCGTGATAAATATCGGTATGACAAAATGTCGATTGCGAATGTCGTAATCGAAGTTAGTGAATTCCACTACAGTAGTGGAATTCACTAACTTATAGCGATTCGATTCGGTTCGATTTTTCGCTATTTTCAATAGCGATTCCGTCGCTTGCACTATCGAATATGCGATTCACTAACTTATCTATAACGATGCGGGCAAAGGATTTCTCATCTCGCTATATAACATACTCTATGTTTTCAAATGCCATTTTTTAATGATAATAATATGGATATAGTATTATTATTCCAATTTTTAATAACAAACTCAAATTATTTGCATTTTATTTAACGACATAGAAAACAACTGCAATTTGTGTGTCGTTTAGTTTGCGAAACAGCTGATTGCGAGAAAAAATAGTTAGTGAATACCAAATATCGTGATAAATATCGGTATGACAAAATGTCGATTGCGAATGTCGTAATCGAAGTTAGTGAATTCTAGTAAATAATAAAATCAGAATTGGATTACATAAATCTCATGGTAAGTGTATTCTCGGTAACTGTCTACGTCCGTCTATGGTGTATGTAATGTTTTATACCATTTCAATAGGATAAAAATGTGAATATTTCCGTCTACTTTTTGAATATTGAAAATCGGAAATTGTGGCCGTGGTGCCAATTTTCCCATGAAAAACTTTGAACCGCTGTAACTTTTTATAGAGAGGTCGTAACCTTGGCAAACTTGGTTCTGTCGAAGTAGGCAAATTGGGAATTCCCGCAATGGGGTTGTGCCCAAACTAAAATTGGCAGGTAATAAGGCAAAATCGTTTTATAATTATATTTCAATAACGTTTTTGGTAAACTTTTTTTTAATAAATTATTAATTTTTATTATTTTATTTAAAATTGAATACCTTTGCTTCAACTTATTATTCTTATTTTTATTAAAACACTAAAATAAATATAAATTAATACATCCCCAGCTTACGCTCACAAAAGTATTTACCCTACCCTACTCTTTTCACATTTTACTAAATAGCTTTATTACTAATTACTAGGCCACCAATATCATCATCATCATCATCACCATCATCACCATCATCGTCATCCGACAGCATATCACGATTGCTTTCCATTGCATCCAATCCACTGCCATTACTAAAAATACTACCGTTACGCTGTCCAACACTTGACGATACAACACCACCACTTAAAGCTTGGCTCAAAATTTGCGAAGTTGAGCAACCACGCTTGGCTTGATTGGAGCGCCGCCATTTGGCGCGCCGATTTTGAAACCATGTTTTCACCTGACGATCGGTAAGTTTGAGTTGATGTGCGAGATGACGGCGCTCTTCTGGTGAGAGATATTTTGAATTAGCAAAACGATTCTCAAGACTCTTTGTCTGTTGTAAAGTGAAACGGATTTGGCCACCTTTGCGTTTGACACCGAAATTGGGCATATAAAAACCAGGGTAAGCAGCATTGCAATAGAGCGCAGCAGCAGCGGCAGCATTGCCAGCAAAGCCTGTCAGTAAAACAATTTTATTAGTATTTAATTATGCATTATTTATAGTAGTTTGTCAAGCTTTAATGTCCCCAAAAAAAAATTTTTTTTTGAACTAAAAATTAAACAAGGCTCAAAATTCAAAATTGCAGCTTTAAATAGAAATCGATATATTGATAGAGTAAGAAGCTCCAAGTTGAGCAGTTTGCAAGACCTGGAATACAAGCTCAAAAATGTACAAATTATTAAATTAAATACAAATTTTTAATTTGATCAACATCCTCAATCATTTCTAGTTGCTAAATAAGAACCTTCACAATTAATATTTTTATACAAATCACCCTGTATTCCATACTTATTTTGTAGTGACTTTTGATTGGTGCTTGCGCGGCCATACACCGTTAGAAGCATACAACAACAACAGTGTTAACAACGAAATATACCACAATCAATAGGCCAAAAAAAAGCTGGAATACAAGCTCAAAAATGTATTTTGTTGTTGGATGTTTTGTTGAAAAATGTACAAATAATTAAATTGAATACAAATTTTTAATTTGATCAACATCCTCAATCATTTCTGGTTGCTAAATAAGAACCTTCACAAGTAATATTTTCATACAAATCACCCTGTATTCCATACTTATTTTGTAGTGACATTTGATTGGTGCTTGCGCGGCCATACACCGTTAGCAGCATACAACAACAACAGTGTTAACAACGAAATATACCACAATCAATAGGCCATTGTGAAACTCAACTATTTTCTCTATAAGCTGTGAATACACACACAAACGCTATCTCACTCACACACATATAATAGTGCTCACTTTACCAAAGAGGATATATTAATAAGAGGCGTCAATTGGTGCTCTCGCTCTTATGGCCAGAAATCGACTTTATTTACTCGCCGAAATTTGCGCGATTTTAGATTTGCTAGTCGGACCCTCGGCAAGTCTTCTTTGACTTTGTTCGTAAATATAGTTGAGTTATTTTTCGACGTGGCAGAAGCTGCAAAAGCAGACTTGAGCTAGTTGAAGTAAATTGAGTGTATTCAAAAGTGTCAAAAATGTAGAAGAAATGTGTTGTGTTTTCAAGTGTTTGTGAAAAGTTGAATTATTTAGTGAAAAATTAATTGAAAAGGTGATATTTGTTTAAAATTATAATATAAAAGTGAAGTGTTGTGAAAATATTTAGTGAAAAGTGTGTGAAAATAGTGTTTAAGAAGTGTGTTGTTGAAGATGTGAGGAATTTGTGTGTCCAAGTGGAAATTGGACAAAATTGCAAAAATTTCAAAATTAATATACATCACATGTATGCATTGCAGCAGTGATAACAAAATTCTCTGCAATTATATATGAATGTATATATGTTTTGTTTTCAACCTATAGAAATTGTGTCACTAACCGTAATTTTAATGAATTATACATAAATTAATTAATGCACCAAAGCATGATCTTTCCTTCATCAACCCAAATATCCATCCTACAAAATGTAAACAAAAATATGCCAACATATCTACGTACATAAATATGTTTGCACGTAAATATATCCTAACATACCGGCATATACATATGTACATATATACGCTTTGCTACAATCCTATCCAACAACAAAAACCTATTACTACGCACCAACAACAAAAAACTAGACTTACTTCAAATCCAACAACAAAAAACTTCATATACTTCAAGTCCAACAACAAAAACTTCATTCATGCTACGATTCTTGAAAATAAAAAATATTTTCTTCAGGAATCTTGGATGAAATGTCGCAACATGGTTGAAATGTCGCAACACGGCATATTGGCACAAATCACAAAATTCAATTTTTGTAGATTTTATAAAATCCAACTTCAATCCATGTGGGGCATTCCATACATAGCGCTCCAACAGAAGTATGTGAAAACTTAAGTTTGTATCACTAAACAAAGTATGGCACGGAAAGAAATAAAAAACAATGTAAAGATATTGTTTAGTAGTAGGCCCAAACTTAAGTATAAATATAATTAGGAAAGCTTTTCTATAAATATCTGAAATAGTTAAATAAAAGTTTCCCTTAGTCATAAGGAGTTTGGTTCTTAGCATAAGCTATGCCTTGTTTGCATCTCTTTTTGGAGTGACTCTTAAAATCTGTCGAATTTTGGTCAGCCATGTTTGTTTCAGACCAAGTGTGGCCGTGATGGCACAGAAGTACCCATTCATACACTACTATGTACGGAAAGTGTACCTTTTTTACTCCTTACTAAAAATATGTGCGACTTAAGATACAATTCTAAGTCAAAAAACTATATGGATTATGGAATTAATATCTGAAACAATTTAAGATACTTTCTAGCCTTTATGGAATGAAAAAAAACAGAAGGTAATAGGTACTAAGTAGTGAAAAACTACTCCATTTTTTGGTAGTGGCTGAATGATAGGCACAAATTGTGTGCGGCAACACTTTAAGCACGACGACTTTGAAGAATTTGTCGTGTCAAAGACGAAGTCTGTGCAATTTGGCAAAATATTTGTATTTTTGCTAGATTTCAGATTTTTATTGAATTTGTCTGATTCTACGCACATACATATGATGTCAATATGTATGAATGCACAACTTTACACATATATATGTATATGGTGTACATTTGTATGCCACATGCACATTTTTACGCATATATATATGATGTAGATTTGTATGACATATGAAGATATGTAGATTTGTATGTTTTTGGACGATGGCTGCCTGACCATATACATATGTGCATATTTATGTATGCAAATTTAAGGGTGGTTTTTACTGAGTAATTATGAGGTGGGGCAGGGACATAATTTTCATGAAAATTTCCATAAGTAAATAAGTAGACTTAATAATTTTGATAAATTTATTATTTATTTATTATTTATAGAAAACGTAGGTAACATTTATAATTTCTTAATATGTACATATAATTTTCATACAAATAATTTTGATGCATTTGCCGTCGGCAAAAAATGTCCAAAAATCAAGTTTTTTGCAAATGTTTTTAAAATGTAATTTATCATATTTAAATAACATTTGCATACTTGTTTTTCCATTTTTTGTAAAGTTGAAACGATTTTGTACAAATGCATACAAATTCCTTTTGCACAAAATCACGACATAATTCCAACTTCACAAAAACTCATAAAATGCTGCAAAATAGAAATACTCAAACAGAAACTGTAACTCATTCTGTTTCCTCATATTTCCACTCTTTGCAGACATAAAAATGAGTGGGAAAGAAAAATTCTGCAACTCAAATTGCGAACATGGGAGGAGGAGGATTGGCCGAGGGACCGACGAGCAAATTTTCAACAACTTCAACGAGAATGGATTTGTTGATGAATTTCTTGCGAGAAGGAGAGGTGACGTCTCTTATTAATATATCCTCTTTGCCATTATGAAATTAGCTGCTGTTTTGTAAAGCATGTGAGTACAGCAATAAAAAGACCATTACTGCCATAATTGCTATCATTTACCATTGCCTTGTGAGTCTAATCATAACACTCTAATGGTATAAATAGTTTTGATAATGACAATATCGATAATAACAATCAATTATGTGTAGATAGGAAAATTACGTAAAACTGAGCTATTAAGTATTTACATATGTATAGGAGTGTGCAATGAAATTTCGTAAATTTATGAATTGTTAAAAAGCGCATGATTTCAAAAATTCACCTAGAAGCAAGGTAAAACTGTGGTAATTTCGTCGCTATTAAAATGAGAAAAACTGTGGCGCATTTTTCATCAATAAAATATTTTCCACTCTATCTTAAAAATTTTATAAAAACTGTTCGAGTTCTAATTTTCATGTACATATGTAGGTAATTATTGAAATCATTTTCTTTGAGTCGTCTAGCGTTGACGTGGTAGGTATGCGTTTCTGAAACTTGATCCACTTCCCATCATAGCACTTCTTTGTTTGATGTTAGCGGGTTTACACTTTTTGTCATGATAAAGAAGGGAATGTTGGTGTTGTTGCTATGTATGCGTATCTTCAAGCGCTAGTTCCATCGAGTATATTTTTGTGGAAATAATGTCAAAAGTAGAGGAAATCTTGCTTGGATGCGTTTATAGGCCAAAAATAAAAACTAGGGATGTGCCTTTATTCGATTAATCGAGTAAGTTGATTAATCAAATTTTCAATTAATCGATTACTTGATTAATCAAAATTCTGAGTAATCAAAACGAGTGCTCCTCGAGTATTTTCAAAAATGGTTAATCAAAAACTGATTAATTTACTCATTTTTTTATGTGAAAGTTTGCCTTGAAATATGTAGTTGAAAATAAGAAAAATTAAAAACCAAACATACTTCAAAATATTAAAAAATAAAAAAATTTTAGAAAATTTTGAGATGTTGTCCGATCGCGAATGGGCAAAATGTCGAAGATGCAACAAATGGTTAAAGTATTAAGGAACTTCTAAATTTGAGCCGTTTTAATATATGATTAATCATTTTATTCAAAAAACGATTAATCAAAAAGGCGATTAATCAATTAAATTTCATTTTGATTAATCAAAATCTTGATTAATCGAGTAAACACCCTTTTTGATTAATCAAAAATTATAAGTAATCGATTAATTGAGTAATCGAATTTATGAATAATCAAAATTTTGATTAATCAATTAATCGCACAGCCCTAATAAAAACATTTGGTATTCTCCCTTCATCGATTTTTTTTGAAGAAATCAGTTTAGCACATGAAAACATTGTAATTACAGGTGACTTTAATAATGACCTAATCAGCGATAAAAGCTTCTTGCTGGTCATGCAAAGCCTAGTGTTGTTCACTGTCAACTGTTCGGCACATTTCACTCAAACTAGTAGCACGCTGT
This sequence comes from Sphenella marginata, assembly GCA_951509765.1. Lineage (NCBI taxonomy): Eukaryota > Metazoa > Arthropoda > Insecta > Diptera > Tephritidae > Sphenella > Sphenella marginata. The sequence continues at coordinate 19,765,536 of OX608079.1, forward strand.
TGGACATTTTTTTCGTCAGTAAAAAATCTAAAGTTCTTCTATATGATCAACCGTCTAGTCCCAATTTCTCCAAACACGATCTAATTTTTTTTTTATATACGCCTGTGAACTTGATTCCAATCCAAAGACCCAATGTTACCACAATATGACCAGTAGAACACATAATGCATAGGCAAATTAGGCATACATTCAGAAAGAAAAAATTCAGAAATAAAATTTTTCGGAATTTTTTTTCAGAAATCACTTGTTTAACTTCACTCAATTTGCTCTAAACCTAATCTATGGGATCGATAGCAAGCTGTCAGTATTGATAAGGTCCTGTCACGCTTCTTGAGCGTGGCTGAAGGTGTTCCGCGGGGGTCTATACTTGGTCATTTACTGTTTGTTCTTTACATCAACGACCTACCTGAAGTAAATAGTAGAGCAATCTAGTTGTACCTCAGTAGCGCCAAAGAGGATATATTAATATATCCTCTTTGGTAGCGCGCTTGACTCAGTCAATGATACCATACAAAATCTTAATAGTGATTTGCTTTGTTTTCCATTTCAAGGCCTACGTTTTCCCACACTAAACAGCTATTGCTCAAGAATTGTATGCTCTATGAGATTCCGATATTGTAGTATAAATTTTTATAAATTAATGTTTCCAGAAGTTCAAAGATGATGTACGAGACAAATTGGCTTTATTGAAAAAGCTAGATAATAGCAGAACAAATTTATTTTAGTTCAGAGATGTAAAAGAATGCAATGCATGCGAATAATTATTCAATTGTAATTATCGTAAAATGATTGCAGCCATTTTTTGAATTCTTTGGCTGGAACTTCAAAAATGAAGTCACCATTCAGACTTCATTCAGCGACTTCGAATTCTGTTTTTCATTAATTTTTTTATTTATTCATGTATTGCATTCATTGAATAAAAATTCCCACTGAAGTCAATTGAAGTCAGTCATATGGTGTCATTTGAAGTCAATTTACCTGTGGCATATTAGACATGATCGTTGCAAATAGTTAGTGACTTCATTCAAAAAATGAAGTCAGTAAGTGACTTCTTTAAATGACTTCAAAGTCGTGACTTCAAAAAGACTTCAGACGTCATTTTTTCAATCTTTAGTCAAAAAGCGAGTGCATTCGAAATTTGGAGACATTGAATAAGACATCAACTGATTTCATTACCATATGAATGCATTCTTTTACAACCCTGGTCTCCAGTGTATTTACGTTTTTGTTCTTTAAATAAAATATTCATGTAGGATTTGGAAGCAATTATTTGTGGGGTTGAAACAGGCGCGTAGCCAGAAAAAAATTTCGGGGGGGGTTTTGGCCAAAGTGTCAGTAAATAAAAATTACCTGTATATATCGCGCATTTCTATGACAACCGGCGTAAATGTGATTCTAAAGTTTAGAATCTTAACCAAATTTGGTTTGGTCATACACCTAGACCAGTATATCTGCGCTCAGTAAAATTAACTTCTTTAGACTAATTTCATAATGTTTGAATGAAAGTATGTGTAAATACACAACAAAAATACTCAAAGTTAACAACTTTGTGGATTATTCAAGAAAACTCGAAAAATCTTCGTCAAAATTTCTAACTTTTTAGTAAAATTTTTTAGATTTTTTTCGAGAATGCAGTTTTGCAGCTCTTTCAATTGTAGTGAACAAAGATACGAATCTTAAGCTGCTAAAATAATAACTCGATTTTTGGCAATTTTTTTTCTAGCCGACCAAGAGCATTTTCTTCAATATAAAAATATTACGCTTATAAATTCTTAACTTTTAGTTGCAATACTTTTATTGTTTTTACACATACTTTCATACAAAATAATTAAATTAGTCAAAGGAAGTTAATCTTACTGGAAATTCCAAGCAACACTTTGAACGCAGACACACTGGTCTAGGTGTATATGTAGCCCCAAAAAGTTTTAAATCTAGACTAAAACATTTAGCCGAGCACAAAACAATATTTATTTTTCTTGTTTGTTTTGAAGTTTTGTTTAGGATTTCTTCAGGAGTTATGTACTTCAAAAGCCGAGTGAATATTGAGTAGAGCCAGCCTCTCCTGTCCCATCGTACTTCTTATATAAGTTTTTAACCTTCGAAGGGAAGAAAAAGACCGTTCGCTAGGAGCAATTATTTAATGCATCAATGAAAGTGCTTGGTCGCTCATCTTTCGGATTGGAAAATATTTTTCTTTTTTAGGCCTTTGCGCTGTTCAAAATAAATCCAAAAACTCTATATAAATGAAACGCTTAAGAAAAATTGCTTGTGTCAGAATCTCTTCCACTTTTCTACTGCTAATTTCTGGAAAATGTTTACAAAAAAGTGACCTGCGCAACTCTGGCTTTGGAAAGAAGTAAATAGTTGTCGCTTTATTTCTTGAAGAAAAACTGAAGCTTCGGAAAAATAAAAACAAAAAATATAATAAAATAACGTTGAATACAAAACGTAACGTCAAAAATTCTTGGCTATTCATGACAATTTCATGAATTGAAAATATTTCTTGAGCATTTTCTTTTCAACAGCATACCGCGCTTTTACTTTTAAAACTTTTTAACCTTTTTTTGCAAATTAGCGTCACTCTTTATTAGCACCTGACAAGTATAAGTACAATCTAATTGTTACTTTCTCTGATAATTCAATACTACTGCGTTGTGTACTGCTTGGTAATTTTTGGTAATTTTTTTTGACTTCTTGGTCATTGTTTTGGTTAAGCTTATGGCAACCGTGACTACAATAACGAGAGGCACTCATTTTTACGATTTTTGCCCGTTGTATTTATAACTCGAAAAGCAGTTAATTTGAATTTCAACAGACCTGATAGATTTGCGAGAATTTCTTAAAGCGCCAAATGAGTGAACCGTTGCAGGAATTTAGTTGTAAACTCTTAGGACCACTTTCATAAAAGCCGGTTCAGCCTAATCGGTGATTAATTTGACAGCTAACCGTACAAAATACGTCAATTAAAGTCTGGTTAGCGGCTACCGGCTTTTATGAAAGCGGCCCTTAGACTTGCTCTGATAATTGATTAGCGACTACCAATAACTTCTCTCAGTGTGAAATATTATTTAATTTTATTCTTTCGTGTTTTCATTATTGCTATTAATGCTAATTTCTTAACAGGGGTTTTAAAAGTGAACAGAGTAATTATTCTAGTACAGACGTATATTTTTCAATTTTCGGAAATTTCGGGGGGGGGGGTTTGAACCCTCAAAACCCCCCCCTGAATACGCGCCTGGGTTGAAATAATTCACTTTGTTAATAAGTAATATAGTATTTTAACTCCTATAAGTATGCTACAAAATCTAAAATGGTATTATAGCCAACTGTAGACTAAAAGAATCGATCCCGGATCGTTCTCTTTAGAGATTAATCACACGATTTTTTGCTATCACAGCTCTGCAACATGGCCTTGAAGAACAGGACAGTCGACAGTAACGTCTGGCGTATGTCTGCATCTCTAGAAGTCATTCGGACAGTCGACCAAAAGATCCTACTCTTAACATCAGAACGGAAGAATCAAGCAGAGTCCAAGTCGTGTAATCCAACAAATTGGCCAAATTCAAACAAATTGTCTCCGAAAAAGATCGATTTTGTCATACAGACCAGAGATTCCAAAGCGCATCTTTTTGGCGTGCCACGTAATTTCGAGGAAATCACAAAATTCCTGAACTCAATATGGGCGAGCACACAATAACACGAAAATTCAAGTACGACTTGATAAGGCAAGAGTTATAAGGCTATTGATCGCCCGGTTATTGACTATGCTGGGCCCCTATGGTCGCCCAACCTTTATGACACCCACTGAAGAAAGTTGCAAGTCTGCCAAAAGACAACCACCGGAATGCCACAGGCTGTTTGCTTATGTCATCCGGGTCTCACGTCCACGGGCCCTAAATGACCTCCACACCAAGTCGGTTGATAGATCCCTCAGATCGCGACCAATGAATCCCGTTATCGATACACAACCAACTGTTCTCGATGAGGAAGAACGTGTCCTTCCGACGGGGACTAGAGTCGCTCTGAATATTGTAATAAGTTAAACTCTTATCTAAACCCCACCATACCTAACACTTGCCTTGAATCTGGTGTAGCCCCTCATGACACCAAACATCTCTTTTCCTGTTCAACTGAACCTACTCTTCTAACACCGATAGCACTCTTGCACCAACCCTGTCGAAACTGCGCGTTTCCTTTGACTTCCGTTAGCACAGTCTGATGATTATTTAGAGTGATCTTATCCATTAGGCAGGGCGAAGCACTGTTAAGATATTTGGAGATTAATGTTTTGATGGTTTGCATATTTTCACAAAAACAAAAACGTAATGCATTTGCCACTTTCTCTCAGGGTATTTATCTAAAGCTTTAGCTCCTAACACAAACACTCACTTTCATTCGTAAACATTCAAATTGGTCGCAGACAATGTCAACCAAAAAACGTCGATTATAATTGATTAATGTGCATTGTTTGTTTGCGCTCGTGTCAGCGGTGGCTCCAATGTCACCAAAAAAATCATTGCACCAAAGGGTCTAACATATGTCTATACATACAATCATACATCTATGTATGTATGTATGTGTATATATTTATTGAACCACGATTTTTATTAAGATCATTTTTATCTCAACCCGTTGTTTCCTTCATTTTCATTCCCCTTGCTGTTTATTTCTGAATTGTTGCTTTCTTTATTTGTTTATCGATTGATTGAAGTCAAGTGTTGGCGCCAAATGCCACTCGATGGCGCATTAAATGCATTTTTGGGGAACAACTTTAATTATACAAGGGGTATAAAAAATTTTAAAAGTGCCGACAACAACAATAAAAATTAAGATATATTACCTACTATCATATGTTTTGCTTAGGTGTTAAGTATGGAATTTATGGGCCCAATGAAACCAATGATTTTTTCATTTGTTTTAACAATCCAACAATATTATTGTTAGTTTAAAAAAACTTCAATTTGAGCAATAAATTAATTTTTAGTATGCAACGAATGCTCTGAATTATTTTTGTACACCACCAAATTCTAGGGCTGTGCGACTAACTGATTAATCAAAATTTTTATTATTCATAATTTCGATTACTCAATTAATCGATTAATTATGATTTTTGATTAATCGAAAAAGGTGTTTACTCGATTAATCAAGATTTTTATTAATCAAAAAGAAAATTAATTGATTAATCGCCTTTTCGATTAATCGTTTTTTGAATTAAATGATTAATCATATACATACATATTAAGGCGCCTCACGCTCCATACAAAAAAAAATGGACACCCTGTTTCCATCGGAATTATAAACTTCAATGTATTCTAAGACCTTGGTCAAAATATTTCGAAAAAATATTAAGATTTACCGGAGCTAAACCGCGTATGTATAAAAGGAGTATGAAAAAATATTTTTTAATAAAAAGTACCTGAGATGATGAATTAGCTGGAGCACAAAAGGTAAGCATAAAAAAGTTTGAAAATTTTATCAACGCAATCCAAATATTGCGATGTATGATGCTGTTTTTGGTCATATTTCGAGGGGTAGGTTTGTGGAAAACTTTAAAAACTCAGCCAATTATTGACGGATTTGGACGATTAGGATATCATTTGAAAGGCATTTTCGAGACGTTGCCATTTCTGCAAAACTTTTTTGCCCAATTTTACACATTGCGAATATTAGCACACAATTATACAATAATAGTAATGATCAAATTTTTAAACTTTTTTATGCTTACCTTTTGCACTCTATCATCTCAGATGCTTTTTATTAAAAAATATTTTTTCATACTCCTTTTATACATAAAAAACGATATTTTTAGCGTTTTTTTAACGCGGTTTAGCTCCGGTAAATCTTAATAGTTTTTCGAAATATTTTGGGGGAGTCCTTAGAAAAGAGTGAATTTTGAAATTCCGGTGGAAACGGTGCAACTTTTTTTGGCGAGGCACCTTAATACATATGTATTAAAACGGCATAAATTTAGAAGTTCCTTAATACTTCAACCATTTGTTGCATCTTCGACATTTTGTCCATTCATAATCGGACATCTCAAAATTTTCTTTATTTTTTTAATATTTTGAATCGTATTTGGTTTTAAATTTTTTTTCTATTTTCAGCAATTTCAAAGCAAACTTTCACATAAAAAATTAGTAATATAATCAGTTTTTGATTAACCATTTATGAAAATACTCGATTAACGCTCGTTTCGATTACTCATGATTTTGGTAAATCAAGTAATCGATTAACTGAAAATTTGTTTAATCAACATACTCGATTAATCGATTTAAGGCACAGCTCTACCAAATTCACAATTTTGATTGTAATTATTATTTTATTTTGTTTCGATTGTACTGTCACATAACGAATGCGAGACAACTTCTAAAAAAATAAAAAAAAAAATACAATAACCAAATCTAGCATTGGAACAAACAGCTGGTTCGTTAATACCCAACCAGCCCTCCTCAAGTTTTTATTCCGAAGTAATTTTTATGTTGGCAACACCAAAGCGCGATGGGCAAAGAATCAAAAGTGTTCCTTATTCGAAATGTTACCAAAATGAGTTGCTAATTGCTGACTTATGGTTTTTTTGTTCTAGATTTGAAAACTTCGAAACGTTGTATTCAAAATCGGCAAAACTATTTCCTCAGTTTTAGATATATCTCGATGAAATTTGGTACGGGACCGTCATTTTGTATTATATTAATCATTTGTCGGAACCAGCAAGATCGGACCAACATCAGACATACATAGCTCCCATACAATCGATTGTTCCGATAAGTGGGGTTTGAGCTATGTATCTTTAAATTAAGAATTTTGAAGAGTTTGTACCGATGGCAAGTAAGGATCGGACCCTCAAAAAAATTATGCGTGTTCATTAAAGGTAAAAAGCCCGAAGACAGAATTTCCACCACAGAGAGTGCTAATGCTTTGCCGTTTTTTTCTATTTGGATTGAACTATCAAATAATTTTCGAATTTTTCTTTGTTGATCGAGGATTTTTGGGAATTAAGTACCGAAACTTCACTTCTTGGAAGTCGCGAAAAATTTTAAGACTCAAACGACTAGGTCAATTCTTTGTTCAATTTTACGCTATGTTGTGGCGTTAAATTTTCCATTCCGTTTATCATTTAGGAAATTAATTGCTAGTTTCGGCTCAGTTATAAACTTTTTTCATACATTGGAAACAACAGTTCATACAGTTGTGTTCAATATAATAGTAGTGAAATTGAATTAGATATCGAGGAAGATGTAATTTTAATTTTAAATAAAGCGAATTTCATAACAGAAACCATGTTAACAGAAATTTCAAAATTTACACAAAGTTCAGGAAAGTTAATTAAACTTTTAAAAATTTACATGAAAATTTCAATATTTATAGAAAATTTTTAAGTGCGCAGTTTTATAGCTCCTTTAATTTTAGCACAATAACGTGCAACTAAAAAGTACCCCTAAAAAGGAATATTCCCTAGATTTTTAAAATTTTGTTTGCCAAGGAAGTTCAGTATTTTTTTTCATACAAAATGAATTTTTCTTCATGCACTGTATGGAAGTTTTAGTTTTGAAATTTCAATCATAACAATTGTTATCAATTTCTAAGTTTTGAAAATATAAAGATAGTTTAAAACTAAACCAGTTAAGTTGGGATTAAAATTAAAAATCAATTATATTAAACTGCTCTATTAATTTAATCCATTAATTATGATAATCGAACATTTTGAAAATAATTAATCGATTAGGATTAAATTTTGTGTTCGATTAATGAGGTTTTATTTCGTTTTCAAATTTAATCCTAGGATTAAACAAATTAATTAAAATTTCAATTTGATTACAATTTTTGATTAAGAGCTATGATTAATCGAACACAAAATTTATTCCCAATCGATTAATTATGCTTAAAATGTTCGATTATTATAATTAATCAATTATTACAAAAATAACTAAAAATTTAATTGGATTATGAATGATTAAGATTAACAATCATTATTTAACAGGTCTTTCTAAAGCACTGTGATGGCATAAACCATATTTATTATATTGGAGAAAATCTAAATTCTTAAAAATTAGACCAGATTCAGAAACTTGTGTTCGTGTTTTTATTTTGAAACTAAAACCGAAACGAAATCAAATCGGAAAATTTCTTCCTTTGCATTGGACTTACTTCCCCCATAAGAATGATATGAGGAAAACTTCCCGACAGCCTCCATAAAATTTAATAGCTCGTGTGATATTGAAACCTCTTCCCCTAACCCCTAATTTTTGCCTTACCAGTTAGCTAATTAATAAGTACTCGTTCGTTATCAAATTGTTTTCAATTACATATTTCGACGATTTATAAATTGTATTTCCATCACTTGAATAATATCTGCAGAGGAATACCTAATCGATATCTTGCATTACTTGAGTATTTGATTATCAGGCAAATGATAGCTTCGGGATTTTTGCAAAAAAAAAAAAAAATACAAGAAAAAAATTAATTTGATTATGAAAATAAACTCAAAATTATCAATAAAAAAATGTAAGAAATAAATTAAACAATTAACTGTCATCTAATAAACAAGGTCTCGTTGAGGTGTCGATATGAAATGAACGGAAGAATATTAAGAATCTCGGAGTCGAAACTAAGAATACGTAACTAAGGACGAGACTGTCTTCCAGCTTTTCTTGAATATGGCTGAACTATAATCCGAATCAGTGGCGGGTCCAGGGGGGTTTTTTATAAAACTTTGAGTTCCTAAAAAATATGACTTTTTGAATTCCACAGGGGGGTTTAAACCCAAGACTTTCCCACCAAAAGTTCCTTTAGCAAACTTGCCCTACCCAAGTAAACCCCTAACACTTTCGCTGAGCCCATTTTACTCACCTTCACTTTCTAAAAATGGACTATACTGCTCGCAATATGCCGTCGGCGTTATCGCCCCTGCTGCCGCCGCTGCTGCCTGAAAATGTGGCATAAATAAAGCTGAGCTCTTTTGCATCTGCAGCATTTGTTGGTAAAGCAATGATGTGGGCTCATAAACAGGTTCGAAGTGTAATGTACCCGGTGTTGGCATTAGAGGTATGCCCACTGGTCCATGATCAGTTTTTAATAAAAGATTTTTTAAATCAAAATGCGCATGGGGGGAGAGGCCCGAATACGCAATGGATGTGATCGGGTTTGCGCTGGACTGTGGATTGGACTCATCGAGTTGTGACTGCATTGTAGTTGAGCTGGAGTTGTTGCTGCTAGACAGTAATGTAGTTGTTCTATCGGCTATTTGAACAAGTTGAGACAAGTCTTCAGTGCTAGGATGACTGCCATTGCTGTGAGTTGTTAAGGAATTTGTACTCGATACTTTTTCGCTACATGGTCGATCTTCTAATATGTTATCGATGAAGAATGATGTTTTGTTATTCGTTTTTAAAGTCGTCGTGATTTCCATTATCGCACTAAACCCTTGAAACACGCTCGTTAGAATTGTCGCCAAATTGTCACACCGAAACCCCGAAAAACAAAATTGCCGAACTTCACGCAACGAGTCATTGAGTACTAATATTCATCAATTGTTTCCAATCAAAATTGCTACACCCAAAACCATTGTGATACGAGTAATGTGCAGCTAATTGATATCTTTATTAGTAATTTGAGTTGTCATATTGGTTGAGGTGCCGCACCAGGTGATGATAATGTCCAATGGCTGTTGCTGATAAGCAGCTCCGGTGTCTACTCTCCTAACGGAGGTAAGCACTCAGCACAGTGATTCGAAATATTACTTTCACAAGGAAAAAAAAAATTAGAGGCCGCATTCCTGATCAACTTTCAAGGCTATCCCATCTCGAGTTTGATTTTGTTGCCCACTGAACGTTATCCTGAAGAGTCTTAGACTCGCTTGACTAAATGGTGGTCAGGCCGATATACTTCTATAGAGGGATTGTCTAATATAATACACAGTGCAAAGACTTTCAACGAACTACTTTGGTAGGTATCATCAGCCCTCTTTAAACTAAACTAGGTTTTAAAGTTGGAAGCGTCCTAGACGCTAATCAATTTCGTCATGTGTGATACAGGCTCGTGAACTACTCGTGCTACAGAATTCTTTCGTGTTAGAGTTTATCCCAGGAAGGATAGACTAATTCTGGTGACTGCCCATTTTGCTGGTTTCAATACTGACACTATCTTGATGAACCGTGGTTGACTGATTGATTTAAATTCAAGCTGCCTGTTAGTAAGGCATTATGAAATGGTCTACAGGGTCGCGAGCTACGGGTAACTGACACGCTGTTCTCTTAGTTCGATTGTGTGACCCGAAGTTTGTGGTGGTAGAGCATTGGTAGTTCTGTTTTTGAACAGATGGGCGACGAATCAGTTGAAGAGGCTTACAGTTCTTGTACTTAAGTTAGCCATTGCCTGCTTCAATTCGCTCCACTGTTCATAGTAGAAGGTAAGTTTTTATTTGTTCTACTTTCTCAATTAACAGCAACACTAACATAGATACGACCATAGATACCAGTACCTTCACAAATATTTGGAAATATGAAATTGAAAATCGCTACTGTAAAAACTCAGATAGCAGCCCTGTAGGAAGATTAGTAAATGATCAGAAAAATTTTTGGTTCAAAACTACATCCCAGGTGATAAATAGGAACTAGTTCGAAGTTAACTAAATAGTTCCTAGTTCAAAACCGGATGTTCAGTAATCACTAGTGGGTAGTTGAAATTTTGTTTGAAAAAAAAAATATTTTTCTAACAATGACCTGCAACGAAAACGATTTACCCAGTTATTAAAAAAAACTCTTATATGAAACTGTAAATTAGTGTTTCTTATACATTTTTTTTTTTTTTAATTTTTTTTTTTATTACAATAAACGATATTTTTTATATGTCATTTCGATGCTGGAATACATTTTTTGTGCTTGCCTAGTACTGTTTTGTATTATGAATTGGGAAAGCAACAAAAAAATATGCACTCTGCAAAAATTATAATCACTCATAATTTTGGTACAAAAAAAAATTTTTTTAAAAAAACTCAAAATTTGCAAAAAAAAAAAAAAATTTTTTAATTTTATTTTATTTGTAAGTCGCTAAGTGCTTACGAAACAAAAATTTCTAATATTTTAAGAAGTAATAATTAAAGTTACTAAAAAATAAATAATTATAACAAATGCTTATGATTACATTTTGATATAAATTATGTCTTGAGAATAAATTTAAAGCTTAGTTGCAATTATTTTACAATTTTAATAATTTATTTTGCAATTTATTAAAAAATAAAATTCAAAACTATTTTCCCCAATTATGGAAGAAAAGTTAAATCTAGTAAAAAAAAAGCAGGCAAAAAAAAGTTATGATTTTTTTTTATTAAAACAAATATGTATCTAATAAATAGTTAGTCTTTACATTTGAGAAGTTTTGAGATTTTAAAATTTTTTTGGATTCGTAACACAGCAACGCCGTCGTCGATTTCTAGAAAAAAATTGATATTAATTGGATATACTTTGGAAGGTAAAGTCATGTTTTCAAAACTCAGAAACAGCTTTCCTTTACTCTGTTTCGAAAATCGAGCGTCACCTTCTGGTAGAAGTATTGCATAACACGACATACATAGCTAACGACGCCCTGGGATTTGAATTCGTTGCATTATGCTCATGGAGAGCGTAATGTTTGCACTACTCTTTGCTACGATACTCGCAACATCGGGAGAGTTATGATGAGAAACTTACATATCGTTATCTTTATAAGCCCAGAGAGGCCAGTCCAAATGAAAGTTGTTGGACAGAGTGATACTCCATTGAAATTCTCGACTAAAATCATTGTCGGTGTTCAAGCTGGTTTCAAATTAGGCAAGATTCCTCTCAGTTTCAGGTTTACAACAACCAACAGGGACACCCACATGAACGCCAGTACTTGGCGTTATTTTCTCATGCCCGCCATGACTTTGAAAATGTTCACTAACGGGTCGATTCTATAGTGGTAACAACATTCGATTTACCCGGCAAACAAATATCTTGGAAACTTTTACACCCATTTGGTATTCTGCCGGCTCAAGTTGCAGTTCTATTTCGTAACCACCGAAAGAGGTGGTAACGCCAAGTAACCGCGACAAATTGCACGTGTTTTGTAAATATTTTTTTGGACAGAAAATAGCACAAATTTTATACACATACTAGTTCAGAAGAATTAATAAACAATATAAGCACTTTTTACGTGATGTTTCGTGCGCGTTTGCCTTTTATTCTCTTTTGCGCATTGTTTGTTTTTGACAACGTTACCATGCGCGCTAGAATCGCGGGTACATGCACCGGTTACGATTTTTGGTTAGATAATCTTCTGGGTACAAAGTTTCCGGTTACGCTCAGAATCGAAACGTAAAAGTGTGAAAATCGCTAAAATTTATATTTTTGTCCTCTTTGCGGTCCTTTTCATCAAATAATTATTAATCATCGTTTATCAGCTTGTTGTGCTACTGTTAAATTAATTAAAGATACTACATAAAAATGTTGATACTAGTGACGTTAATCCCGGTAACACGTGATTTTTTATTTGCAGAAAATTACGGGATTTCTATCTTACAATTGCGGGATTTGTGTTGATATGCAATATTTTTGGAATATTTAAAATTCTGTACTGATTGTGTTACTGAAAGTAAGATGAGCCTTTGTAGGGACCAACGAGCTACGGCGGGTCTACCACACCCGTTAATATATAATATCTGTGATCACAAGGCATAACAGCACAAGTGTGTTTTTTGGATTTTTCAGGAGAGCATTTTAAAGGTTAAAAGTAAAATTGGAAAAAAGTTTTTGAGGGAATCCCGGATTTTTTTTGCAAATATCTCAAGTGATATCATATCCATCTTATACTACCAAAAACTTTAGATAAATGCCCGTAGCTTTAAAAATACGCCTAAAAATGTAATTCAATCCTTTTTTCCCTGAAGTAACTTGAGACGATTGAAAGACATAACTTAACTTGTGTTGTTATGCTGAACGAAAGGTTCCGCTCTCCGGCAACATTAGTTGTGCTCTTTTGTCAAAATTCGTTGTATATTAATCTCCAGTTTATTTCCGTTGATAAACATATACATACCTACTTAAATAAAAGTGTTCTTGAACTGAAATTGTAGTAGAAACTATGGAACATGGGATCGATTAAGTTTAAAATGCTCAACAAGTCTTAGTTTTTCTCTTTCGGTATATGAGGAGTTGCCGTGATTTTATCTTGATCCCCAATGGTCATGGAGCTGACACCACGCTTCATTGCATTGACTGTCTTAAAAGGCTGCGTATCATCTAACGAAGTTTTGTATTTTACACCACCAGAGCCATAGATAAATAGATTTGAGACTCTTTGTTTCGAGAGAGCGCTGTCAAAATCCACATTTTTTATAACATTTGTGATTGGTGCCACTCCATAGAAAACCAAAAATGGGGATTTTTAACATTCCTTTTGGGTATTTTTAGTTCCCTAATAATTTCGCAGATTTTGCGAAAATTCAACTTTTTACACATTAATTTAACTGATATTGATAAAAATGCATTTATTTGTACAATGATTTAAAAAATATTAACATCTGAAGTAAATAAAGTAGCAACTAGCAACTAATGAAGACACCACGAGTGTGTCGAAACAATTGTTTTGCAAAGAACAAAATAAAAATATTTGAACGACTAGCAAATTATTGTATGAAAATGCATTTTTAGGGGCTTTTATTTACAGTTTTCACATCACCCAGGAGGTACGTACATGGCGCGTTACCGAAGTTAGTTTTGGGTGCTCAGTTCCCCAGGAGGCATAATTAATCAAAGCCGATCCTAAAACACAAAACTTGTTAATAATAATATGCACTAAGCTTTACTATACACTTCACCACTAAATTTACCTTTGAACTTTTACTTTGTGATTTATAATTTAATAAAATTGTCGAAGGCACATTGAAAAACACTTGCTTATAAGAAATCCACCGACTTTGACAATTTTTTTCGCGCGACTTTGTTCTGGCTACCACATCAGCTGTCACGGGGTATTTATTTTGACTCTATGCTGGCAACAAAGCCAAATAAATAGCAAGTGAGAGCGACAAAAATGAGAGAGTAAAACGAAGTCTCAAATCAAGTCATCTTTGACCAGAGCGATTTTTAGTGTATCGGAGCCACTTCACATCAGACCACGTAAACTTTTCCCTATCTTTATTCACTTTTCTCCAATTCAATTTATTTTTAGCGATTGCACCAAAATTGTAAAATTTATTTTCCATTTCAATTACTTCGAAAGTATTATTAAAAATTTTTTATTTTGTTTTTTATGAAAAAACTTTTTAGGATTTCGCTTTATTCTTTTAAAAGTCCACTTTTTATATATTTAAAAAAAAATCAATTTTTTTCAAACTAAACTGTTGGAGAATACCGAATACGCAAATGCGGGTACTACTTCTTGAATCCCGTTATTGTAAAATTAAATCCCGAATATTCCGATAGCTTTTTGATACAAAAAAATTCACATCTCTAGGACATAAATAGCTATTATACCTATCGCTTTCATATTTATTGCTCACTATATTACTAAATAAGTCCGAAATAATGGCGGCACTGAGAACAGCGAGTGCAATTGACAATGTATGCCCAAAACGAAATTTATATAAATACAAAGCACATGACAGTGTTAGACATTTGTACACACATATGTATGTGCATTAGGCTGTAGTTTATTTCAGCCAACTTTCTTCTACATAACAAAAATTCGTCCAGAAATTCTAGGTTAGGTTATAAGAATGAATTTTGTGGAAGAATATTTTTTTTATACAGACTGGAAGACTTGGCCCTAAATATATGTGAATTCACGAACTAAATTGTACGGGAGGTATGTATGTATGTACGACAATTCACACTATTCCCTGAGCGACACCAAATTTCTTTCCCTCTTCACTACTTTTTATATTTTATGCTGGATTTGGTGCCAAAATGGTACAGGAGAAGTCCTGAAAACAATCCCGAGATGTCCCGGAGTGATCGCGAAATGGTCCTGAACTAGTCCCGATATGACTCTAATAAGGTTCCTACTACTTTTATATTAGGTAACGCTCTTCTTCTTCCACTCAATATTAGAAAATATATATAAATTTACCCTTTTCATCAATTTTCGCAGTAAGCTATTCCCTTGAAACTAAACAATTCGCTAGGTGTCGCAGAAATCGCGAAATTTGAAAAATACGGGTCAAAGTTTAGAATCTTCGAGTTTAAAAAATCCGATAGGTGGCACCACGATCGAGCTTTGAGTAACTTCCCGTTTGACGAGAGACTTGAAGTTACAAATTCTACTAAGTGGCGTACGGAACGAATTTTTGCGGAACGTGTTTGTATGAACTTACGATCATTTGTAGGACATATCAGAAAAATTAGTAACACCCTAATGTAAATAAGTACATCGTACTATTTGTACATTTATTGTAGCCATGATTGTAGTATTCAAGAGATAGATAAAAAAGTATCAAACCCCCCAAAAATACCCAAAAATGTCGGAGGCGCTCAAATCGGCGCATGATAAGCTTTGATTGATTGATTAATATGGATTACCTATTAAATATAAATAAAAATGTATCAACAACAATCGTGCTAGTATTGAATGAAAATGTGTAGGAAATATGCATAAAAAACTTACAAAAAACAAAAACAACACAGCCAAGCTCCAATTTCCGCAATGATCATTATTAAGGGGTGGAATTGTGCGGCATTATTGTTGTTTTATTGCAGTTATAAAACCATAATTTTTGTTTAATATTATTTACAAACTACTGTCAACAACTTCGGTCGCATTTACCGTTTTTATTTGATGTGTGTTTATGCCGTTATGAGCGCCACTTTTGCCGACGGCTATTCGAAAAAACACGCGGTGCTATGTGTTAGAAGTGAAACTTCGCAAAAAAATTAAGAAAATGTTTGAGGTAAGATACCCAGTAGAGAATATCAGTGTGACAACCCTTAATGAAATTCGTAGCTGGCCTGTAGTGGCTCTGCTCTCAAATCCTGCTAAAGAACAACAACAACACACAATTTTGAATAACACAATTTATTAAACAAAGAAAACTAACATACATATAAACAAATCCACAACAATTAAATTATAATTTTTTTATTTTAAATCAAAATTCTTTGGCATCAATTGAATTGATAAGCCTCCATGCAAGTACAATTGGGTAGTGTACAACGCGGCGCCAAATTCGATAGATGACCCATAGTAACAGGGAACGATAACGGCACAAACCATTTTGGGTAAGCACAGATAGTGGGCGTGCCTGAAGTTGTTCCAGTACTACCGACTGCAAGACCAGCTTTGTGAGAATACTATTTGAAATAGAGATGAATTGGGAAGAAAAAGAAATATAAAAGGTAGTTATGCTTAAACTTTAGGATAATTTCGAAACCGAATTTCGAAATTTTCAATGTTCGAAATATTTTCGAAGTTAGAGTAATTTGTTTCAATATTTTTCGAAACGGTATTTAATATTTTCGAAGCTAATAAAATAAAAGAGATACTGATTCGAATAATGTTCGAATTTCAAAACATTTTCGAATTTCAATACTTCGAAATACTTTCCTAGTCGAGATTTGCAATTTATATTTTAGAAGTCAAATTATTTGAAAAACAAAATTCGAATATTTTCGAAACCGCGTTGAAATGTATTCATATGTATTTATGTATGTAGGTATATCAAAATATATTCAAAAGCTCATTAAAAACATAGCTTATTATACATACATACATACATACTTTCAAATTGTGAAATATTTTGGAAATCGAAATTTAGAATTTTCGAAGGTCGAAATATATTCGAACTTAGGAAATTGTTATGCTTATTTATTAATAGAAATATTAAAAAACTAAACTTTGAAAAAATAATATATGAAAATTTCGAAATTCGAACAATTTTTGGAATTAAAATTATTTTTTTTCTGATTTTACTTTCTAAACTTGATTACATCTACATACATCTTACCAATTCAGCAGCGACGGGCTTGAATGCACTACGAATGGGTGTTGTAGTAGATATGGCATGAGAGTTTAGAGTTGTTGAGCTTACAGCTGTTGACATCTCCCTCAAAGCGCCACCTTCCGCTGTTGGTGTCACACTCTCAATAGCTCGCAACAAATCCAAGTCACAGCGCTTCAATATTAATTCCAAAACTGAGCGTTTGCGATGAGGAAATAATTGCGCCAACATATCTATAGCACTCTGAGAGATTATAGGTGGCGAAGGTGTGGTGGAAGAGATTTTTGAAGTGCCTGAAAAAGAGAAAAGGAAATCATGAAAATTTTGATTCTGTTCAACGTTTTTGCAAATGTTCGTACAATATTCTTCAATGAACCTCATATAAAGCTTAAACGCCTTATGAACTCCACAATCTCGACATGCTCTTTTAATCTTCAAACAATTCTTATACTCACTTGTTGCCTCATTACTCAAACTACTTGCGCCACCACCCGAACTTGATGCACTGAGATCTTCTGCTACATTTTGTATTTGATTTGGCAGTTTTGTACGCTGCTCTTGCCTTTGCTGCTCAGTGTCAGCCCCCACCACCGCAACGTTCTCTTCTAAAGAACTCATAGATAAACCAAAAATTTGTCCTTCCGGCAATGTATCGATCTGTTTGCCCGTTTTGGTGGCCATCAAACGTAGTGCAATGGCATTCTCCACAGCCTGTTGACGCTTCAGGGCGACCTAAAAATGTATAAAAATCACAAAACTTTTACGAATACAAACAAATGGCTTAGTGAATAAAAATGGTATGTAAACAGAGGCGGAAATGCAGGCAAGTAGCGCATCACCTTTTATTCGGTGTAAATTGAAATTAATATGCGACACATGCAGCACATTTCGTAGCTTTATCTACCCTCTCCTACCCTAAGGCTCATCTAACTTTCTCTCACTTTTATTTACTTTTTGTGTTGTTTCTATTAACTTTGGCGTATTTTGATTTACTTAAACGTTTCACATTTCATTTGTTTTCATATTCTGGTTAAGTACTGGATAGTATAAATGTGTAGCAGGGTATATCTACATTAGGTTTGTTCAAAAATGCGCTGGTTTTTTTTTTATTTTTACACTTTGTAATATTTATGTTGACTAGATTTTCGATTCCAATTAAAGTTCCAGTCCCTTAAAAATTTAATAGTGAGAAATCCTAGGCGAAGGTCGGCTTTTTTTTCGCCGAAGCCCAGCCGAACTTTTTTCTCTGAACATGCTCGAAGCCACACAAAATGCTTCAGGTCGATCAGTAAAACAAAAAACAACAACAAAAAAATCTATTTTTATGGTTTCAAAGGAACCTAAAATAAAACTTTACCATCTTCTGCAAAGATTAAGCAATTGTTTTTAGGTTAGTAAATATTAATGTTTCAAATTAAGGGCCACTTTCATAAAAGCCGGTTAAGCCCAATCGGTGATTAATTTGACAGCCAACCGTACAAAATACGTCAATTAAACTCCGGTTATCGGCTACCGGCTTTTATGAAAGCGGCCCTAAGACTTCTCACCAATTTGGAATTTACTATTAAATTGATTTTCGATAAATAAGGTTAAGTTAATATATTGAGGCTTCCTTCAAAAATTGCTTATTAATGATGAAGATGATTGAAATAAAATATAGAAAAATTTTTATTTAATTAAAAGTTTAAAGAAGACGTTATCATAAAAATCATTCCCATTATCATTTTAAAGTAAAAACTAGCTTCAACTGTAGTAAGGGAGATTTTGTGAGCTAAGGATATTGTCAAAATGTGGATACACAAAATTATAAATCCTTATAATCTCGACTTGAAGTCAAAATCCTCCATCTATTTTTGTAGGTTATGCATACTATTGTGAGTAATTTATTTAAAATTTAATTAAGCCTCAAATTTTCAAAAACCTTCTGATTATGTTTTCGTTTTCAACACCGGTTTTCACAATCTCCGTTTAAAATTAAACGTCCTAAAACTTTTCAAAATCACTCAAATACTTTTTATGAAAGATCACGCGGTTTCATTTTTAATATAATATCGATATATTTTATCGTAAGTTTTTGAAATCCATTTAATAGTATACATTTGTCGTCGGATGAAAAAATTTAAAACACTATGTACACATCACAGCTGAAAACAAATAGTTTCGTGTAAATCACTTCAAGTCAGTGTTGATTCTAGTCAAGAATAAGGTTTTATTGTTCAAACTTAAAGTTAAAGAAAAAGCTGATTGTATCTGTTAGATTTAAGATCAAAAAATTTTCGTTTTATTTATTTTAGTAAATTATCAGTTTATTTAAAAAAAAAAAATAATTGTTGTACTTTACTACTACTATTTAGTATTATTTACTGTGATAAAACATTTTACGTAAGAAATTTTAATTAAAATAGTTTGCATTTCATATGTTTTTATAATAAGTTATGCTTGCATATTTTTACTATTAAGTTAACTAGGAATTATTCGTAGAAAAAATTTAAGTATGAACAAGAAGCGAATATTTTTTTTAAAAATCGATATTTTACAAATCGATCTATCTACATACATATAAACAAAAAAATCGTTTATTGAGTAATCGATTTTCCGTGTCATGGTCACAACAATACCCGCACTGTGGCCACAATTAAAAAATGTTCGCATTGAAAAATTACAAAAAGAAATGCCTACCATACCAAACATTTTCGGACCACCCTATCACTGAACACAGAAGCTAAATTAAATTAAACGCCTCTACAATGAGCCAAAGTATTCGAATACGAGTACAATAAAAATGTGTTAAAACAACAAATTCTTTATTATATTCATGTGTGTGTTCATGTTGTTGTTGGCTCTTTTCGGCGAATAAATCTGGTTGCTTTCGTCTATTGGGAATTACAAAGTCAACATTGAATATGTCAACAACATTGTTCGTTGTAATCTGAGTAGCTTTCGGCCGATTGATTACTAAATATGCGAATCTCGTGCTAAGACGATTTGAACACTTGTGTAAATATGGAAATGGATATCTGGAGTAGATATGTATGTACATTAAGGTGCCTCGCCAAAAAAAGTTGCACTGTTTCCACCGGAATTTCAAAATTCACTCTTTTCTAAGGACTCCCCCAAAATATTTCGAAAAAATATTAAGATTTACCGGAGCTAAACCGCGTTAAAAAAACGCTAAAAATATCGTTTTTTATGTATAAAAGGAGTATGAAAAAATATTTTTTAATAAAAAGCATCTGAGATGATAGAGTGCAAAAGGTAAGCATAGAAAAGTTTAAAAATTTTACCAATACTATTATTGTATACCTGTGTGCTCATATTCGCAATGTGTAAAATTGGACCAAAACGGGTTAAATTTTGCAGAAATGGCAACGTCTCGAAAATACCTTTTAAATGATATCCTAATCGTCCAAATCCGTCAATAATTGGCCGAGGTATTCAAGTTTTCCACAAACCTACCCCTCGAAATATGACCAAAAACAGCATCATACATCTCAATATTTGGATTGCGTTGATACAATTTTCAAACTTTTTTATGCTTACCTTTTGTACTCCAGCTAATTCATCATCTCAGGTCCTTTTTATTAAAAAATATTTTTTCATACTCCTTTTATACATAAAAAACGATATTTTTAGCGTTTTTTTAAAGCGGTTTAGCTCCGGTAAATCTGAATATTTTTTCGAAATATTTTGACCAAGGTCTTAGAATACATTGAAGTTTATAATTCCGATGGAAACAGGGTGTTCATTTTTTTTTGTATGGAGCGTGAGGCGCCTTAATGTACATACATATGTATGACACGATTTACTAGCTAAAAACTTTTTTGTTTTCATTTGTCTCTTCTTCAATTAATAGCAACGTTTTATTTTAATCAGCGCTTCCTAAATATGTAAGGAAATTATTTTTCCCGAATGTGATTTATGTCGTTATTGGTATTCCTTCGTGGTCAAGGATTTCGACCACAAATACTTTTGAGTAACCCTTCAAGATTGGGAAGGACTCTTTGAGCAGTTCGAAGATAGTAAAAGGAGGATGATACTATATTGTGGATAAACAGGTGGATGGTAATTTTTTTGATCTTTACGAAAGGAGCGCCACACCATTTTGCTCAACACAAGCGGCACAATTTTTTTTTATTCACTTCCACTGAATCTTAGTGTAACACATAGTACATACAAGTAGATATGTAGCTTTGCATAGCCTAAGCTTCAATGGTTGTTTTAGGATTTCGTTGACTGTAGTGTCGATATGCCCAGGTTAAATTTTTTCCGGAACGAACATCCTTTTTTAAGAAGTTCATATCTTCTGCCTGTGAGGAACGGTCCTACAACAACAACAGGAACGACCCTTGACACAAAAAGCCTCAATAGAACAATCCCATTTTCTGAGTTAGGAGCCTTTGACTCCGAGCTTTGAACACGAAAACTATAAAACAGAATTTTGAAGGCGAAATCTTCGTAGGACACTGAGCTGGTAAAGAACTAAGGGAAATCTCTACGAAGTAAGAAAAATGTCTCAAAGGATTAGGTCAGGACCGTATACTCAAGCCCATATAAAAAGTGATAGTTAGCATTGAGAAGTTGCTTGAGAACTTAGTCAGTGGAGTCTCCGTCCGACTATCGCACTTGCTCTCTGAGTGTAGACTTCGGACGAACAATGTAACCGGGCACTTGGCAGCTTCTAATACCTAGGTATTAAGTCACTGCTGTGGTATCAAGTTTTTTAATTCCGACGAACCTTCGAGTCGAGGATTTTAGTAGGCTTCAACGACAGTCATAGCTTACGGCGGACATATTTTAAGCTCCCTTTCCCGCTGGGCTTCCGGAAGCTAACTCAAGCATTCATGTACTGTAACTTGAGGACTCATCATTACGGCTATCACTGGCAATTTTTTATTTTCTCTATGATAGAAACTTTTAGTATCATCACCATTTGGTAATCGACGTTAAAAGCGTATAAATAGTTATAGTAGAGAACAAGAGCGGATCCACGGGGCTTGTTTTCGGCTCTTACCCCTACTTTTCAGGAACTGCTCATGAAAAATTTCAAAACATAATGTGGACCCCCAGAAAATGCCAAACTCCAAACCCAAAGCCCGTAGGATCCAATCCAATATCCACCGGCCGAGTAAGTCAGACCGCCAAATCTGGCATTTTCACTACAGTCGGTTTTACGAAGCTTTACGGATTAGCTTTGGTTTTACCGACTATGTAACTGATTTTCTTGTTCTTGTTCACAGTTATTTGACCTGCCTAATAGGCACAATCATTCTAATCCCATTGTTATTGTTGTTGTTGTTTTAACGACAAAAACACTTCCCAAAGGTTTTGGGGACTAATGTCCAATTGACATCAGTTTTTGGCCTGATATGAACCCAGTGTTTCATTATAAACTATTCAGAAACACCACGAGCTTCAATTCAGGTCGAACACAATGCGATTCCTTATCGAGAGATCGGACTTGGCATTCCTTGGTAATTCTAATTTTCTTCAAAATAGTCCATATGACCCGGTCCAATAAACAATAAGAAATATTTAGAGCTACAATCAAAAAGAACCGTCAAATTTTCCCACCTGTGCCGCCATAATACGCTGCCGCTCAAAGATCAGCACACACTTTGGACATTTGCATGTTTTATAGGTACAAAGTTTCTTGTGGCCACGCAACTCCGATATTATGCCATGATTACGACAACGCGCACACTTCGGTACACGATTGACACCTTTGCTTTGAACCGGTAAAATATTTAATTTAAAAGATTTATTCAAAACACCGCCACTGCTGCGCACTTTCTTTGTTGACACCGAGGAAGCAGCAGTTGTAACATTTTGTTCGCTATTAGAATCGGCCATTTTGAATTTTCTATTTTGAACAGCGCTTCCGATTGACGGTTAATATACAATGACTTTCAAAATGAAACTAATCCGTGCTGTTAATCTGCTGAATATACTTGAAGGATAATATTTAAATGAGATTCCATCATCAATTAGGTATTTAGTAACATTCGCTTCCTGCAAGTAGTTGCCAATGAAATGATTCGTCACACTGCGCAAACGTCGGTTCCATTCGTACAAATGTCATGGCGGTAGCTTTTGTGTCCTTTGGACTTTTGCTAGCGAAACATTTGCTTATTTCAATACAAATTCTTGTTAATTTGTTACAGCGACTAGTTGCACAGGAAGAAATAGAAAAATATCCTTTTAACTTTGCTTGCGTAATTTCAAATCGCCCACCACTGTATGCTTCTTCTGCCATTTGTACTTTTGTGGCCACACCTCCGTGCTGTGATTGGTGGTTGGATGAAAAACTCACATCTTAGATGTAATTCTCTAAAACAGTGCTGCTCAAAATGTTTCGTTTGCGCTGAAAATCCACAATAGGGTAAATACACTAGTTTCCGGACATTGAAATGAAAGAATGGGGCTTGGCTCGCTTACAAAACTTGCAAAAAGTGTAAGTGAAATGAGAATAACGTAAAACTCTCTCGAAACGCAAAAAGTAAAAAGTTTCAACCAAACAGAAGTCAGTAGAAACTTGCAGCAAAAACAGCTGTTGCCATTTTGATTGGTTAAAAGTTCAAACTTTTAAATTTTGGTTGTCGCATACTCTTGTCACGATCAGCTGTTTTCCACTTACAATTTTTACGGAGTGAAATTCCCACAGTAAAGACTTGTAGCTCTCTCTGACAATGAAATGACAAAATGCGCTCTCTCGCTGCAAGTGTTTTGTGTACGCGAACATTTTCTCAGTAAAAATTTTATACAATTTTATAAATCTTTTAAAAGTTTTATGTACGCCAACAAAGCTTGTGTTTTGAGAAAATTTTACGTCAATCGAAAGAAGGTATAACCATAAAAAGGTCCAACGGTGAATAAAAGTGGGCGCTGTCAAATCAATGGTAGGCAATTCACCACTGTATCTGCATGTAAATTGCTTCATTTCACCGTATCTTGGTTGAATATATAAAACAAAAACGTTTAACAGTGAATTTTGCTTGAAAGTAGTAGTGCTTGAAGGCTTAAAACTCGCACTGAATATTTGTAAACTCATTTTTCATTAATCTTTAGTATAAATTTATTTTTTAAAGTTAAAATTTAAACGTTTTCGTAATGTCAAAAAAAGCCAGAAAACTCATTCAATATTCACCCCTATTCTGTATTTCGATGACGTTCTAGCTCTACGCTCCGCCGAGATATATATAAAGTAGGCATTCTGCGTTACGATTGAATTGAAAGAAGAAGAGGAAGAGCTGTGACTTTTTCGAAATCAGCTGTTTGTCTTGGAAAATGTGGAACTGGAACATAACAAAGCAAATATACACAAATTAGAGCTGTTGAAATAAAATGGATACAAGTAAAATATTTAATATTTTTATGATTTAAGTTGCAAACAGCCACCGACGTGTCTAACGGACGGTGGCGGTGGACGTACGCGAGCAAATTTGCGATTTTTTATGAACGTTGGGCTTATGTGGAAACATTCAATACAGTGTTACCATTCCTCAGTTTGCATGTATGCTTACCCAAACCTCTACTTTTGTATTTGTAATTTTTCATTTTGTAAAATGTCGAAAATAATATTAAATAACCACATATAGTATATTTATTTATAAACTTTTACATAAGTCAAAATTTTTGAGATATTTCGACAATATTTAAAACTTTTTTGGGTATTTTTGTAAAATAATTGCAAACGGCCCAAACTCAACGTGCAAATAGTTGAATAGGCAACACTGTGTGGCGAAGAGCGATCAGCTGACACGTTTCCTACGTAAAAATCAGAAATTTTTTGGTTTGGACGTAGCGACGTGCGTAAAACGTACGTCACGAACGTCGGTGAAAAATCGCTTACACGCAATTCTCATAAGGTACATAGATCGTGTCAGCTGACACGTCGTCCGTTTTTCCGTACGTGTTGAGTGAGTATAGTGAAGTTTTATAGAATAAACTAACTTAATTTTAATGGAGTTAGTAAAGTTTTAACGTTGGATTTTCCATTTCATTCAATACCTTACCTTTCTCCATGTATTAGAGTCTTTTGATAGTATACCCAGCGCATTTAAAGAACATACAATCTCTTCCTGCAAACATATCAAAAACATCATTACAACAACTTTGAAATACAAGTTTAACTTACATTTATTTAATATCGTTTGCAAAATAAAAAACAAACAATTGTCCGCCAACAAAATTGCAAAGTAGAAAAATTTCTTTTCTTTTGTTTGGTATCATCGGATATATTAACATTGACGCAGTTTAGATACTAGGTACATACGCAATTCCGATGAACAGCTGCATACACATCGATATCTCCACTGAAGCGGTAAAGCAAGAAAGTTTTATTTCGTGCAGCAAAATTGTTTACACAACTGTTAATTTTAGCTTCAATATTCTACTAGAAACTTAGAACACAAAACGTAAATTGCGAAAAAGTGGTCCAGTGGTCGGTTTCATTAAGTTGATTATCATCTGCATAACTTTTTTAGAACCTACTTAAAGCAACATTTTATTCAATTATAAATGGGATATATTATTATTTATTTACAATAGAAACATATGTATGTATCTCTTGGCTTATATCATATTTCCATACTAAAGCTTACTACGCATCTCTCAAGAAAATCATAACTCCATATAAAAAACGCTCAAAAAATGGTCAAGTAATTTTTTGCTGTCAAATTTTCTTGAGCCAATACACACTTCATACATATGTATGTAAGTGAAAGTACTACGCTTTTTATTTCAAAGTATGTATTTATTGAAAAATATGAGAGTGGCCACTACAGTTTACCTCAAGAAATAAATATGTTCGTATATGCATTTCTTTAGGTAACTTGACAGCTTGGAAGCAAAGGTACATAGATAAATAATGTGTAATATGTTAGTTTTTTTCTTATTGGCATTAATGGTATTCATGTAATCGTGTATACAGCGTGTAAAGCTCATAAACGCGTAAATTTACGAGGTGCGTAAATGAACTGTCAAAATTTGTATGGAAAGAAGTTTACGCAAACTTCGTAAATTTATCAACTGCTTTCGGTGCGTAAATGCTCGTAAACTCAATGCTCAAACTCATTGAATCAGCTGTCAGCCGCCAAAAGAAAAATAAAAATATGGAAGAGGTAAAATAAAATAAATTTGAACAATTTCTATAATTTTATATGTTTTTATACCCAGCGTACTAGTACTAGTACAAGGGTATTATAACTTTGTTGGGATAACGGTTGGTTGTACAGGTATAAAGGAATCGAGATAGATATAGACTTCCATATATCAATATGATCAGGATCGAAAAAAAATTTGATTGAGCCATGTCCGTCCGTCTGTCCGTCCGTCCGTCCGTCCGTCCGTCCGTCCGTCCGTCTGTCCGTTAACACGATAACTTGAGCAAATAATGAGATATCTTCACCAAATTCGGCATGCGTTCTTATTTGGGTTCAGAATAGATTGGTATTGAAAATGGGTAAAATCGGACCATAACCACGCCCCTTTTTCGATATCGAAAATTTCGAAAAACGTATTAAACGGGTTAATTAAATATCAGAAGCAGCTACAATGATAAAATTTGCAGTATGTATTGATTTAGATGTTCTAAGGCCGATTTTATCAAATTTTTTGAAAAGGGGCGTGGCACCGCCCACATATATTTGAAGAAATTTTAAAATTTTGACTCTTAATAACTTCAGAACAGTTTATGCTAGTACAACGAAATTTTGTAGAGGGCATACTATTGTTGTGTTGAATTCAGATATAGAAAATAAACGAAATCGCATCGCGACCACGCCTACTTTTTCATAAAAGTTATATTGAAAGGAGGTGGAAATATTGAAAAGTCCATATCTAATTGACTGATACCGCTATAATAATATAATTTGGTACATAAATCAATTTTCATATTCTTTACATTATTTTTGCAAAATTTTGGAAAGTGGGCGTGGCACCGCCCACTTATGACTCAAGCAATTTTCAAATTCGACTGCTAATAACTTCAGAACGGTGTGAGATAGGTTTACGAAACAAGGTACCAGGCATGTTATGTTTATGTAGAGTACTACCACAGAAAATAAGAAAAATCGGTGAACGACCACGCAACTTTATGGACTAAAGTTCTCTAAACGAGAGTTAGGAAACCGGAATATGTAATATCTGTTTAACTGATAAAGATATAATGCTAAAATTTATGATGTTATTAGTGATGTTTAAAGGTTTTTTGGTAATATTTTGGAAAATGGGCGTGGCACCGCCCACAAGTGAATAAACAAAATATCAACATTTCACTATTAACAAGCCACTGTGAAAGTATCATAAAGATCTGCAATGAAAACTGATCTTCAAACAGGGACAAACAACATAATAAAATCCGTGGGCGTGCCACCACCCACTTTTTTTAAATTATGTAAATATTGATTACACATATATCCGTATATCAAAAATTTCACAAAATACGTTAAAAGTTATTGGCATGGCACGCCTTCTTTTCCAAAGTTATATATAGGACATGGTATAACCCTTGAAAAGATTGATTGAGTACTTTTGGCTCATGTAAGCGGTTGAAGCTTTATAAGCAAGATGCGTGGCCGCGCCCACCAAATTCTCTATTGTTTACGCTCGGAATAGATTGGTTTTTAAAATGGGCGAAATCGGATGAAATCTACACCCCCTTTTTCTGAAAACTAACGCTGGGTATTTAATGTTCGGTTCACCCGAACTTAGACTTCCTTACTTGTTTTTTGTAAAGTTATTACTCATTTTGCGTTTAGTGAACACTAAAGAGTTGCATGCGTTAACTCTGCTACGAATAAACCAAATAACTTTCTAGTTCAACGCATAACTCGAGTTCTGCGCTGACGCCGATTGCGTTTGTTCGAATACACATACAGGCAATTTATTGTTGGTTGTAGTTTTTCGCTAGCGGTGAACTCGACTCGTTCGTAACATAAACACAAATAAACCACCCCTTCAACTTCAAGTACATTCGATTACAAGAAGTATTTGCACACATTTTTATGTGCACTCATTGTTCGGATATTTCTTTAAACTGGATTTAGTTAACTAGTATGTATCTTAGGCAATTATTGTTGTTTTCGGCTAATGCTAGCCTGTATTGTTGATTTGATGTTGATTGATGTCATCTAATTTTGTCATATGTACATACAATTTATGTACAGATTTTCTTGCCTAACTAAAAACTATGAGTTAACTGAGTTCACTAGTGCAACTTCATTTACTCGCACCACAATTTCTTGAACAGTGTTTACTCACAGCAAACGAGTTTGTTGCGTACTTGTGCGAGTATTTTTAGGTAAGCGCACCAGTGAGAACAACAACTAACAATATTTGCTTCATATTTTATCCGAACATGCGAGTACATATTTTTGTTGTTTGTGTAAGTTGAAGTTCAAATTTTGTATGAGTTATCAAAAGTTAACTTTTTTAGGACTTATGCAGCTCTTTAGTGAACACATCTAACCATAGCTGACTGACAACTTTCCGAGGCTATTTACAGGTGCGTTCATATAACGGGGTGTGTAAACTTATAAAAATACACACTTCGTAAACTTCTACGATTATATGAATACCATTATTATTTATTTTGTTATTAGAAATTGAATGTAAAAGTCACCGTGAACCGGAGATAGATAAAAAAGTTTACATGCAAATGCAACAACTTGAGCCAGATAAATCCACATAGAACTCTGGTTCACGCTGTGTTTAATTGGTTTTTTTTGTGTCAACTTGGCAGCACTTGCGCATTAAATGTCAGAATTGCCACAATTTCGAACAATCACTCCATCAATTTGTACGGACAGCCGTTGGAAAAGCAACAACAAGAAACAATAAATGAAAATTCGTCCAACAATGATAGTATTGCTGCCAATTTGCCATCGACCACTAAAAAATTTTCACTTATTTTGACCCTCTGTTTGTTTGTTTCTCTTCTTCTTGCTGTAAAAAGTGACGTTTTCTGTCAGTGCCGCCAACTCACATAACCATGAACCGGATTGTTCCCGTGAGAATTGATCGTGAGCCAGAGCGACAACTACCAGAAGAATGCGGCTAATGTAAACATGAAAATTTCTTGACCAAGCATTAGGAAAATATCCTAATTTTTTCTTGCGGTATTCTTGAGAGGTGCGTAGTAAGCTTTTATATGTTTCAAAAACTACCTTACACTTGAATTTCAATCCATTTTTTATTGAAATTTACATCCCTGCTGCGATTGGGGCTACTCAACAAGCTTTTTTTTGTATGTTTCTCAGTGTCAAAGAGTGGTGTCACACGGACGATCCATATTGAACATCCATGGATATTACATCCATACTGATGTATTGATGGATCGGAATTGGTGCTACACGTTCAATATGGATCGCGCGATCCACGACGTCAGTATTCGTGCAATTTCCATGCTAAAAAAATGGAGCAAGAAAACACTAGGCGGGCATGTGCAGCCATAATATTAGCATTTTCTTTAAAAAATAAGAAAAAAAAGGTTGTGGAGTAAAAAATGGTATCAAGAGAGAAACAAATACAGGAGTTTAAACTTATTGGATAAAATTCGCCTTTATAAAGAATTGGACGACTACAAAAACTACTTTCGAATGTCTCCGGAATGTTTCGACCATCTTCTTGAGTTAGTCAGCCCATTTTTAACGAAAAAGGACATCGCCATGGATCTCTGCGCAGTGGAACCACCCGAGGTTTTACCCTGGCCAAGGACTGTTACTTTCAATCAAGAACTGAAACCAAAACCGTAACCATAACCGATGAAAACCGATTCATTTAATTTATTAAATAATTTCATGCATTTAATTTATTAATAAATAAAATAATATTCTTTAAGTTATTGAGATTTTACACAAACAACAAGCTTGTGTTTTTGGTCTTTACATTTTGAAGTATCCTGGTTCGGTACGATGAGTGAAGTTAGCAACTTCCGAAATGGATCTATAAGAAAAGCTATGGCGGTTGTCTCTAAATTTTTCCTGTTCAATTCAACAAAAAACTTTTAATAATTAATAAAAATTATTAAGAAACCCAAAAACAACAATAATTTTTCGCTGCAGAAAAAATTATTAATAGTTCTATAGCTCGTACCGAACCAGGATTCTTTAATTTAGGTTTTTTAATCTCATAACAATTCATTTTTATAAATTATTAATGCTGATAAGTTTTAAATAGTGGTATGATTAGGGAAAGGGGTAGGATTAGAGATAGGTGTGAAAAAAGGAATAGGGATATTAGTAGGGATGGTGATATGCATAGAAATAAGTGGAGAGAGGGATCGGGATGCAGGAGGATACATTTTTATACGCAAACTTTCACAAACAAAATAGCTAACTACTAGAAACTTTAGTTCAATTTTCGATTATACAGGTAAATATTATCTTTTAAAAACAGAAACAAAAATTCAGTTGCATGGTTATGCGAAGGATTTATTTATTTACGATTAATCCGTTTACACCACCATTTGAACCGCTCTACCGA
The DNA here is from genome assembly GCA_951509765.1 of Sphenella marginata. Taxonomy (NCBI): domain Eukaryota; kingdom Metazoa; phylum Arthropoda; class Insecta; order Diptera; family Tephritidae; genus Sphenella; species Sphenella marginata. Next base: position 19,795,966 of record OX608079.1, read on the forward strand.
AAACACAAGCCGTACTGACGGATCGCAAAAATTATGCTACACGTTCAATACGTATTGATACATTCATGGATGTAACTTCAGATTTCAAAATTTCTAAATATTTTGCGATATGGATCGCGATACATCAATATTTCATGCTACACGTTCAGTATGGATGTAACATCCATGAATCGCGTCAGTATGGATCGTCCGTGTGACACCACTCAAAGGCTGGTTTGACATTCTCGTCAGTGTCAAAAGCCTATAGTGGTAACCAGAATGAAAACGGCAAACGGCAAGCGGCATCTGTCAAATTATTTTTACACGTGTTCTTATGGGGAGGAATTTTTTGAACACGACGCGACAAAGCGGCAGTCAATCACAGATGCCGCTGTCGCCAGATTAAATCTAATTCTATTTTGACAAGCGGCAGATGGTGGCGTTTGGTTTTTTTGACAATAAAAACGAAAGGAAGAGTAAATAACTTGTAAAATAAGTTCCAATTATTACAGAATATGTCTCTTTCACACTTTTTACAACATTTTTTGCTACTTTTCAAGATGATTCGCACCTGTCGCCCCTGCTCTCATTATAATCATGTCGCCAATGCTTGACGGCAAATATCGTCAAGCTTCAGTTTTTCGTCGTTGTCGCTCGCCGCCGTCGTGTTGTTGTTGTTGTTTTTTTTGGGGAGTGTTGTCGAAATAACAGTCCTTGGCCGGATATGAATCCGGTACGCTCCGGTACTCCCTTGCGGTACTGCCCGACTGTCGTGGGAGCGATTTGGTATGACCAGTGCAACCTTCTAGGTCATGTCATCCCTCCTTCCGAAAGGAAAGAGAAGATGGGTAATGAGAGGTGGGAGGCATCATATCCGTAGATCAACCATCGAGTTGCACATCATTACCTTTGTGCATATTGGTCGCCTCTTACGACCGGTATGCCTACCGCGGGCATATTCTAAGCCCCAACCCGGGCCTTATGTGTTAGAAGGTGAAAGGAACAGACAAATCTTGTAGAGTTGTCATAGAGCATGTTCTTTGGTTGTATAATGCACTAATCATGTGACATACGCCTTAGACAAATTGTCCAATTGGAAACAGCGTTGCATTAGTTAGCTGTGTTTAATAAGCTTATATTTCAAATGCGCAATAAAGCCAGCTACAGCTAGCAGTGATGCCTCACCCTAGCGATAATGGCTTATTTACAGATTTTATATTAAAGCTTATTACTTAGCACCACTTTTATTTGTAAAAGTTTATTAAACTGAAAAAAATAAAGTATTAGCTGCAAACGCGATAGAGAATAAAGTCAAAAATTACGAAAGCTAGTTAAATTAAAATTTTTTATTTTCACTTTTATCCCTTTCTTTCGAACGGCAACATTGGCACGGCGGCCATTCCAGCAAATTCGACCGACGACTAGCCGATTGCCATTTTTTGTTGCCAGTCGGAATTTCATCATCGATAAGTCTGCGTGGAAAATGGAGCGGTAATAGCTAAAGAAATTAATAACAGCGAAAAAACGCAAAGAAAACGGCCTTTTGTCCGCTATTTCAGCGAATTTTTTTGTTAAAAGCAAAAATTTACCAAACGTTGACTTCTTACCACTGCAACTACATCCACTCACTACCACCAAATTCACAAAAATATCAAAATAAAAATATACCAGCATCAGCAGCAAGCAACGTAGAAGCGAGCAGAATTCTGTAATGAAAAAATTCAACGATCAATTAGAATCAACTGCAGCAGCGAATACAGCTAAAGCCATAACAGCAATAGTAACAGCAACCATTTTGGTTAAATTATACATTTTATTAAATACAATAGAGAAAGAGGTAAATCTATTGGAATCCAAACAAAATAGAAGCCAAAAATTAGAAAACAAGCAGATTGGCGTCGTATCGTCAGCTGCAGCAGCACTAACAGCGCAGTCGAAATCAACATCGACCGCAGCAGCGGAAGTGGCAGCAGCAGTGAAAATTTTCCATTGAAATATTTCAATTTTTGCAAGCATTTTTGGCTTTTTCTCCAATTCATTCAGCTTTAATGCAAAAACATAATCATATTCGCCTCTTTAACTGCAATTATTAGCAGAACAATAGTGCAGCTGCATTAACAATAGCAACAATTGTATACATATACCAACAACCAACCATATAGCACCAGCTACATGCATATTTTTTCAATTAGGATCGAGCAAATAATATAGCTTGGAAAATTACGCCACAACCAATTATTCGACAAAGTGTTGGCTATTTACATCTTAGAAAATCCCATCAAGCGTATATTTCTTACCAGCGACACAATTCTATACGAACGACGGTCGATTCAGCTGTTTTGGAGAATATCTCAAAAAGTTCAAGCAAACAACTATTGGTAAAACCCAATTTCTGTAGCGCCAAAAGCGCTAGGGCTTATTTCATCGAAAAGCACTCTTGTTTTTGCTGGAGAAAACAAGCACAATTGCGAAGTATTTATTATTTAAATGAATCCATCCACCATTTTGAGCAAACAGCACTCGGTAAATTACTAGCATAGCCACCATCAGTAGAAAAGCAACGCAGCTAAACCAAAAACGTCGCCGTTAAAAGTCGTCGGAACAGCCGAACGAAGCCTACAGCTGCAACAATAACAGCAACAAAGCGGTAGCATTTTCTGTAGGAGATTGATATACGGCACACAGTAATTGGAAAGGTGGATGAAATTGAGGGAAGAAGAGAGTAGTGCATTCATATTAGAATACGGAAAAAGAAAAATAATAAATAATAACAACAAAATTAAGTATAACGAACGGCAGCTGACAACGCGTACAAACAAAACAGCTTTGACCAGACGGAAACTGGTGTTGCAGGCAACAAGTCGAGGCGAGCCGTAGTGTGTTAGTTTAAAAAGACAGAACCACAATTTGTGGTATAGGCGGCGAGCTATTGGATAGGCCAAACAACAAAACAAGCAAAGAGTGCAGTTGTTTCGTTAGACATTTGGACGGGCTTGTTGTTTTGGGATATATTTAGCGTGTGTGCAACGACAAAAAGAAGTTGATCCCAACAAGAAAAGTTCCGGTAGTGAAAAAAAATAATAATAATAAAACATTTTCTTTAAAACAAAATTCTCACCCCCAACACTTTCGAAAATTTTCGAAGGATCTGTAAGCAGATCAGAGGATTAAAGATTACATATAATTGTGTTCCGTGTCACCATCCACGTGTGCATTGATTTATAAGTATAAATTAATCTTCGTATTATTCATACGTGTTAAACACGTAAATAATTCCATTAAGCCGGCACAATTTGAGCGTAAAACGTCGTTATACCGTTTTCAAAATTCTAACATTTAATTCGTTCGTTAACGAACACGATAATAAAAAAAATTACATTTATTTTAATAAACGCTTAACGAAGACCGCGAACCCTATCAGAAAGGTATTAAAATGGTCGAACGCATTTTGGAGGAAGAGGAGTATAGCAGCACACAAGCGCCAGCTGGTAATGCTGCTGGTGGAGCTAGTGGTGTTGCCGGTTCTAATGGCAATGCGGTGCTCTCCACGAATGCTGGTGGCAGTCAACCTGCAGGTGAGTTCATTAAGCAATTTACTTCTAGGCTAGGGTCATATGATAATCTGTGGTTGTTAATACCTCCGTTGTGCCTGTTTCACCACTCTAATTATTGATAGTTCATTTTATTTAGACAAATCAAATATTTCTATAATTTATAACTTCTTAAAAGGTCTGACTTAGTTCCATTTACAACACTGAATTTTCGAACATGCACTGTTACATCTGAGATTTTTTCATTGAAGTTAATAGGGGAATCTCTAGAAGGCACATATGTACATACATATATAGCAATGAAAACATCGACCTTGTACCTATGTTTGTACATCGACCTTTGGAGATGCCTAGGATATACATAAATACCTTTTAACATTCGTAAGATAAATGACTTTATTACGGTTATTGTAAATTTTCACCCCTTTTGTAGAATTGTTTTTACTTAACAAAAATTGTTGGGTATCTACACCGGCTGTATTGGGAATGTGATGCATGTAATTATTATCTACCACCCAAAAGTTGTTCGGATAAGTAGAAAAAACGCCGGTATACGGATGTTTCGTAGCTGGGGACTTTTTCATGTTCCGATATTGCATGCCCATCTGCTTGTTGCTTTCAGAGACAAAACATTCCCCGAAGATTTTGGACAATGTTGGCGAAATTGAAAACCCTTTGCCGGAAATTATCATTTACGTTTCGGTACATTCCCAACTGTCGCGGGAGCTATTATTAAGACAGTAGAATATGAAAATGTCATTAAGATTGTGCATTTTCATGACATCATATTCTAACGCCTAATCCGCAGTTTTAAACCCACCAACTGTTCTGAACAATAGTTATTAGTTATTAGTACTAAATTGAAAGAATTTTTGTTATTACGTGCTTTGTTTTATAATTAAGTATTGTGCAATTTCAACTTTTCTAAATGTTTGTACAATAAGTAGATAATCTAGTATATTGCGCAGGGACAAAGGTATTTCGTTGGTAGATCTAACTCTTGTATGTTTGTTATGCACATATGTATGTACATATGTTTGCATATACCCACATTTAGACATACATACATATGCATTTGACACACTTTGATGACACATACTTGAGTCAGTTTTGTTTAAAATGGCATGGCACGTTCTGTTTGAAATATTAAAATATATTTTAACAACTCGTAAAAATGCGGAAAAAATCATTGAATTAAAAAGTAAAAAGTACATGCATAACTAAAGCGAACCCTACAAAAAATGCGATTGGTCTAGGATGAGTCGCACAATAGGATACGACTACATAACACCAGTTCTGATAACTGCCTGAGCATGTGCTAAGGAGAGACCAATTGTACCCATTTATACCTAAACAGTTAGACTAATCCACTTTCTACTACAATGGGTACTTTTTACGAATAAAAATTTACTAATGTATATTGAATTATAACCCACTGTAGACGAAAGGTAGTTGTAGTGACCCAAAACAAATTTTCCTTAGGCGAAGACATGTAAATATTCGTTCAACTTTATCTCTTGCCACTCTACGAAAAAAACTTGAAAAGAGAGCATTGGTTTGTCAACAGTTCTTGGAATTAGCTGAGTAAACAATTCAAATTTAACTATGAAACATGCAAATCTTTTAACCCAGCATTTTTGTTATCTTTTAGCTAAAAGTCGAAAACATTTTTTCTGCAGCAGAAGAACCCACGAGTTCATTCAAAAGTAAAACCATTTCATCGCACGCTTTAAAAAAGACATTCACAACAAATTTTGCATAAGGAAATATGCGAATTTACTCTATTTTTAGCGTGTGGGTGCGGAAAAATGTGGAAGGTAAAGAAAAACTGTTGCCACAGTGCCACAGTGTTGTCGTGTGCGCGGTCACACCTACACATGCACCAAAGTCTTTAACCCCAATTAGATAAATTTGCTTTTTGTTTTTTGTGTAGAGTGAAAATTGTGACAAATGCTGTCAGCAAATGGCGGTGTTTATTCCCAATCAACAAAATTGTTTTCCTTTAGGAGGCAACTGGTAAAATATGTCCAAAAATATGAGATACCTCTCCCGACATGTTTGACGTGTTTTAACAGTTGCTGCCAATATGACAACGGAAACAGCTGATTTTATATACTTCCGTAAGCACTAACAAAACATGGGGTTGATGACTAGCAAAAATCAAAAACGTAAAATATTTCACCTCTTAAAAAGTGGTAGGCACACCCGCTGATTTCATTTCTGCCATGAAAGGTTCTTAGCAAAAATTAATTTCTCTCGCAGATACATTAGTTTTACCGTTTATTCAGTAGCGGTCTCTAGCGCCTGTGACAGCAACACCCTGCCTCAACTGGAAGTTGTGTTTAGCTTAAATCAAGTCTCTTGTAAAAATTCGAGAAAGTACATACATAGCTATACGCTTATTTGGTAGTTTTGGTACTAATTTTTTTCACAGAACTGTAAACACGCACACATCCTCTGCACCTGAACGCAACCGGAATTGAATGATAAATTTTTTGGCAAATAAATTTTGCAGAACACAGCAGATGTCAGGGCACAGCGATACTTAATCATGACTCAGTGTTGTTGCCGATTAACAATTAATGAACAGTAACAAAATTAATTATACACTTCACATGTTTACATACATACAGGCATACTTACATATGTACATGCCTGTTATAGGTACTACGTACCAATATTCAATTTAAATGTGAAATTAATAAAGAATCTTAGGGACATTGCATCATTCAATAATGCTAATGCGCCCACTCAATATTTCCGGACTCTAATAGCTATATGTACTTACATATGTAACATTTCAATTATGTATAACGCAATTAACCTTAAATTTTATGAAATTTTTGCAATAAATCGATAACAATATATTTTTCACTGCTGTTAATGAGACGCAATATAAACACATATGTATGTACATTTGTACAAACAAAAATAAATAAATAAAAACAAAAACAAAAGGGAATTCACAAACAAAGCAATATTATTATAAGAAAAGATTGTCAGCAAATAAAAAGTAGCAGCACCTGTCGACGTTAACAGCGCCGTCGATGATATTTTATTGTGAATTGTAGCAGCGCAGCGGCAGCATTGACGTTGACAGCGTCGTGCAGCTTGAGTACCCACCATAAATTGCAGCGCAGCATTGCGGTCTTCTAACCTTGATGACGTTTATTGCACTCGTATGCATTTTGTTTCTGCTGCAGCAGTTAAAATAGAACAACAACAAAGAAAACAAATGCACAAAAGTGTACGAAAAGTCAAGAAAAAAAAGCTGACTTGCTGTTTAAGTTTTCATTGTTATTGTTAGTGGCTGGTTTGCTGTTGGGGGTCAGTGCTGCCACTGGAGAAGATTTTGACGTGCCAAAAATTCTATGAAGTGTGCGCCAAAATAAAACCTGAAAGGTATAAGGGGTCAAGAAATGCAAATAAAAATAACTTCAAATTTACATAGCTGCCATGTCAAAAATTAAAAAATTTCTTGAATGCTAATGCCGTGGTATGTAGATCTCAATTGCATCTCTTGCTAGATACGAATGCCGTGCATGCCCAAACTAAAATCTTTAACTTACCAACCAGTCAAGCTACCAATTTTGTTCCGATTGGATCAAAATGGCAACATTGCTTGTGATACATAAAAATTGCTAAAACAACAACAACAACATACATAAAAATTACTTTGCCATTATACATAGTTGTTGTAATTTTTTATTCGTTGCATTTTGTACGTTTTTCGTAAATTTGTATAAAACGTAATTTTGTGTGTAGATGAGATTCGTAATTTTAGAGGGTAGGCGGAGGAGGTATATAAAATAATAAATTTGAAATTGCAGGCGTTACAAATTCAAACTAATACTGCACAGATGATGAGGAAAAATGAGAGCATTCTTAACATCTTAAGCTAAGTGAGGAAGAATAAAATTTTGTAACAGTTGAGATTTTGTATTTTGCTTGGATTTGTTTTTAAAATTATTCCTGAATTTCAAGCGCATAGTGCGAACACCAAACAACTATTTTCTTTAATTTTTTGTTGATTATAATTTATAAATCAATAAAATTCGAATGAAAGAATATTGTAAATTGAGATTTTGAGTAAATGTTATTCAAGGCATACAAATTTGATACCTCAAACAAAAGTTACCCGAAATTTAAAATTTACGACATTATTAACCTCACGCAATTAGCAATTGATAATTTTTTTTTTCTTTTTTCTAAATACTAAACATTCAAGCCACATCATTTTATGCGTTCACCTCGTGCCTACGCCAGAGCGTGCGTTCGCAATTCGTATTTAATAGCACTGGTTTACAGCCAAAATGCACCAGATACGCCATAGTGAAATTCCTATGTAAAATCACCTCCTAATTCCGAAAATCAAGGTTATTTTTACTTGAATGGTACCGTTTTTGAGATATGTATTTACGATTTACCGTTATTTCAAAAAACAAAAAAGATGGCTCCACCTAATCGTGTATATCTCAAGAACAAATTGAGCTATTCGAAAACGGTTTGAAAAATTTGAAAGCTTATAAAATTTACTATACATACAACACTTTTTGCTAGGTCCTGCAGATTCAAACATAGTGAACAATCATTACGGATTTTTAAAATTTTTTTTGGAAAAATATAAAACAATTTGTACTTTGCGAGGAAGCATCCCGAAAACTTTTTGTTTTTTTGCAGATATTTTTTCCCCCCTCTAAGCTCTGTTTTATTACAAAAAAAACAAGCTATCAGTGAAAAAAACCGATGAACTAATACAAAAGTTAAAAGCATTCAAGTAAATACATATATCCATTTAATACTTAAGTACCCTACAAGTAATAGCATATGTACATATGGTTCTGTCTTAACTCTATGATCTTATTTTATAATTGAAAAAGTTATGTGTCTTGTTTTGACGCTTATTTATATTAGGATCGGTTTCTCTTATGAGAAACCAACAGTAGTCGCCCATCATAGCGACATCCCAGAATCCTTGATACCGACTTTCAATCACTTTCAATCACTTTCATTTGCTGGTGAAACCTTTCGCAGTGCTCGTCACTTTCGTCGCCAAGATTTTGCGGGAAAAAATTTAAGTGGGAGTGTAAGAAATGAATTTTTAAAGACATATTTACTCCTGAAAGAAAATAAAAAAGTAAATTAGATAAATACATAAGTGACACATTAGTATATAATTTTCTTAGGCTGGATTTATCTTTCAATTCAGAACAAATTTTTTGTTTATATTTTTCCCGTTCTTGTTTGTTCGGAACTGGACGATGAATTCAGATTTATGGCTATATATTCTCATGTAAATTTATGTAATATATAATTTATTATAATATGTTTTTTTATTTACCCATTACCGCATAGTTTTTGATTAAGTCGTTCACTATCATCCGTAGTTAGGACTTTTGTGTTTGCCTAAAAAAGAAGTAACGACCTTTTCAAAAGAATCCCACGCTGCTGCCTCCACTGGTGACAATAGTTCTTTGAAATGGTTATTGGTCATCATTTTTCCTTATTTGCGGTCCCACAAAAATTGCCTTCCTTTATTTTTGCTTCTGAAATCTCTGGGAAGATTGTCTTCAAATGATGAAAAGCTTCGCCTTCTTTGTCCAAAGCCTTCACAAAGTTTTTGATAAGGCCGAGCTTGAGCTGTTGCATTGGAGAGGCGTGTAGTTCGGCCTTTTCCTTTGACAATTCCAAATCCATTATCCAATCATTGAGTTGTGCTTGTGACAAAGAATTTCTTTCGTTTTCCGTTTGAAATTCAGTACAACATGATGCCGCGTAATCAGATACTACTGTTGACAATGAAACTGGAGCCGGAACTAAAGTTAAATTTGATTCTGGCAATGTCGCTTCTGTTGAAATTAGTTCTGGTAATGACACTGTAGATACGCTCGCATAGGTTACTTTTCTGGACTTTCCAACCCCAAGTACTTTTGTAGTACAAATATAGCAGTCCGTTGAATGGCAAGTTGGTTCCCTCCACTTCATTGGTGTAATAAATTTCACACGTCGCCTAAATAGATAGTTTCAGAAATTAGTCAGCTATGCATTAAAAGGGAACAAATTCCTAATTTTTACAACGTACCTTTTTGTTCCGGTTTCCGAAGAAATCAATTCGACTCGGCATGTGGTGCACACAGTGTTCGGTGTCCATGGTTTTTAAGCTCAATTCCAAAACACTTATAGTATGTAACTTTCAAAGGATTTGAAAACACACGTCTCATACTTTTAACAATAAATTGACCGCAGATGAAACAGAACATATCTGGATCATTTGTACACTCAAACTCTCGCGCCCTTTTATTCATTTTTTATTTTTAAGTAAATGACGGGTTATAAACTGCAATTATAAACTGAACAGTATCCGGCGAGCCTTGCAGATATTATGAAGGAACAAGGCGCATGTACTCTTATTTATACTTAGATCCAGTAAAAATTCAAGCCTACCTAAACAAAAAGGTTCCCTAGTTCTACAAAGAAAACACTACCTGCCTCAAAAATATGCTCTTGTTTAAAATGTACCTAGGTTTGAGAAAACGACACTAACAGCTTTTTGTATCTAATAACTTTTCGAAAATCTACCTGCTAACTAACTGATATACGAATACTAACACATATGTACCAGTAGGGTACTTAAGCATTAAATGGATATATTTACTTGAATGCTTATAACTTTTGTATTAAGGTAAATGTCCATAATTTCGTGGTAGTACGTTATTTCGTGGTATTTCGATATTTTCTTTCAAACAAGGAATTTGGCGAGTTTTTTTTAAAACTGAAAATTTCATAATAAAGATTAACTTTTCGGGTGTAATAATGGATATTTTGCAAATTTTTCAAAATTAAACCTATTAAATAACAAGCATTATAAAGTTGGAAGCTCATAAAATGAGCCTTTTGTAGGGAGGCCTCTTAAGGAAACTGTTAAGGAGACCAGTAGATTTTGTTAAGCCTGTAAAAATTGTATCTTTAAATTATTTTTTTTGATGATAATTTTTTTGGTTTTATTTAACATTTCTTAAACGTTTTTAGTACTGCAAAACTTATTTCAATAACTTTTCATTTACATTTTATTTAATATTTAAATACCACGAATTTAGGGACACATGTTTCGCTTTTCGATTTCGTGGGTACCACGAAATTAGGGGAATATAATACTTTATGTTTTCCTTATTTTCTTTCACATTTCATAGGATACCCTATTATTTTAAGTATTTTAATTATTAAATAGACCCCTGAGGAAGATTTTGACGTAATTTCGTGGTACACTTTTATTAACCCATTCGTCAATATTTTAATCGAAAAGCTCTGCGAAGCACAACATTTTAACGAAATAATGGCATTATAGAACTTTTGTTTATTCAATAAATTTTGATTTAATTAAAAAAAATATGTCAAGATTTATACTTTTTTGCTTTTGTTATGAATGAATAGCGATAATAAACAAAAAAAATTTAAATATAAAACTCATATTACCGCTTAAAGCGATACCACGAAATTACCTACATCAATTTTATCGCATGCCCCTAATTTCGTGGTATACTGCGCATTTTACATTGTTAACAAGAAACCAAAAAATTAAAAAAAAAGAATAAAAAACCAAATTAAATTTAAAAAAAATAAAAATTAAAAAAATAAAAATAACATATACCAAAAAAATTCAAAAAAAAAACATTTTTTGAAATAATAAAAAATAATAAGCTACATCAATTATTGAACTAATTTTTTTTATTGTTTATTTTTGTTTTAAAACTATTTTTTTTTTAATTATTTATTTTGTTTAAAAATAAAAAAACTTAAAAGACCAAAAAAACACAAAAATAAAAAAAAAAACATTTTTAGTAATAATAAATAAAAGAAATTTTGAGAAAAGTAACAAATTACATCAGTTAAATAAATTTTTTTTTATTGGTTTTTTTTTGATTTTTTCAATCGCAATCAATTACTAATTGCCTTTTCTCAAAAACCAATTGAAGTAATCATTAACAATTAAAAAATCCGTCTAATCAATTGATTACTAAGTACTAAACAAATTAATACTTACTTGGTTTTAAAACGCTTTCTTTTCATAAATACAATAACAATAAAAAAATTATTTAAAATTTGAAATTTTTGAACATAAATTTTAATTAATAAATTTTAGGAATTTGCGTTTAAAATAACTTTCATTTTCCATAAAATTAGAGTTTAACCAAATACCACGAAATTAGGGACACTTTACCACGAAGTTAGGTACATCAGAAAATTTTTGCCACGAAATTAGGGACATTTGAGGTACTCACACATTTTTATTTATATAAAATAAAACATTTGTTAGTTTTGTTTGAAATTAAATGGAAAGCTATCTTAATAGATCAACTCAATGGGAAAAATTTACTTTTTTAGTTTTCCTTCATCCGTTTTTACGCAAGAGAGGTAGAAAGTCAGAAAATTCCTTAGTACCACGAAATTATGGACATTTACCTTAGTTCATCGATTTTGTTCACTGATAGCTTGTTTTTTTTGTAATAAAACAGAGCTTAGAGGGGGGAAAAAATATAAATAAATATATAAGTAAATAAAAAAAACATATTATAATAAATTATATATTACATAAATTTACATGAGAATATATAGCCATAAATCTGAATTCATCGTCCAGTTCCGAACAAACAAGAACGGGAAAAATATAAACAAAAAATTTGTTCTGAATTGAAAGATAAATCCAGCCTAAGAAAATTATATACTAATGTGTCACTTATGTATTTATCTAATTTACTTTTTTATTTTCTTTCAGGAGTAAATATGTTTTTAAAAATTCATTTCTTACACTCCCACATAAATTTTTTCACGCAAAATCTTGGCGACGAAAGTGACGAGCATGGCGAAAGGTTTCACCAGCAAATGAAAGTGATTGAAAGTCGGTATCAAGGATTCTGGGATGTCGCTATGATGGGCGACTACTGTTGGTTTCTCATAAGAGAAACCGATCCCAATCTAAATAAGCGTCAAAACAAGACACATAACTTTTTCAATTATACAATAAGATCATAGAGTTAAGACAGAACCATATGTACATATGCTATTATTTGTAGGGTACTTGAGTATTAAATGGATATATTTACTTGAATGCTTATAACTTTTGTATTAGTTCATCGATTTTGTTCACTGATAGCTTGTTTTTTTTTGTAATAAAACAGAGCTTAGAGGGGGGGAAAAATATCTGCAAAAAAACAAAAAGTTTTCGAGATGCTTCCTCGCAAAGTACAAATTTTGTTATATTTTTACAAAAAAAATTTTAAAAATCCGTAATGATTGTACACTATGTTTGAATCTGCAGGACCTAGCAAAAAGTGTTGTATGTACTGATTATAGTAAATTTTATAAGCTTTTCGTAAATATCTCAAAAACGGTACCATTCAAGTAAAAATAACTTTGATTTTCGGAATTAGGAGGTGATTTTACATAGGAATTTCACTATGGCGTCTCTGGTGCAGAAAAAAAGTTGGAATTTGTGATCCAGTGTAGTTCAGCTTTATGTAGTTGATTTGAAAGGAGCAACGGCGCACTGTGGCTTATTTTGCAGAATTTTGGTTCAAAATCGAATGTTTCGTACGGTAATAATTTAAACTCAAAACAGTTTGAAAATCTTCATATGATAACAACTTAAGAAATATCGAATGCTCGTCAACATATGTATGTATTGAAATCGACTTTTGAAAAATATTTTTTTTTCGTTGTTTTTGACATTTTCTTAATCATAATAAAAATCGATTATTACTGAAATATTTATAAAAAAAATACTGAAATTTTATAACATATTTTGGAAAACTATTATTTTGCATTTTGAGGGTTTTTTTTATCAAATAAACAAAAAAATATCTTTTTACAATATACGAAATTTTACGATATTTTAAAAATGTCAAACAAATGTTCTCAAACTTATTTGTTTGTTTTAAATTTTTTTGTTTTTAAATAATTATTTGAATTTTTTTTACTATCATAAATGTGTATTACAAGCCAGCAATGCTTTGAATTCAGCAGCTCAAAGGCTTTAATAAATAATATTTTCAATCTAATGTGGTTTTACAATTCAAAAGCGCTAAAAAAAAGAAACTTTTTAAATTGAGTTCAGAAATAGGAATTTTTCATTTTGGGCCAGTTTTGTATTAAATAGCCCATAGTGCATGCAGTCTGCTGGTGTTTAAAGTGAATACTTCTGTGGTGACCTATATTTTTTAAATGTTCGAATTCAGTATCTCAAAATCTGTAACAGGCCTGAATGAATTTTAAGAAAAAGAAAAATTAAACTTTTTTGGTAAATAAAAAATGGAAATTAATGGTTTTCAAAAACGTTTTCCAATACGTACATACCTATCTTTGAAATTTAGATCAATAAGTGATTTTGCTTATTGCGCTTACAGGCAGAGAAAGAAATTATATTTTCGATAACTTGTTATAGCCCCATCGTAACTTGCTTTTTTTCATGTATGTGATCTTGTCTTTCGTTGTTTTTTGCTTTATATAAAGCATGTTTGTATAGTGATCCCAGTTTTAACATTTCTCTTGCTTTCTTTCGTTTATCAAAGGTAAAATTACATTACGCATTTTGCATTTATTTTCATTCGTATACCTACGCAAAACTGTTATTATTGTTTTTGTCGCCTTCTTTTGCTCCACGAACTTTATTTCTTGCTTGTTTTACACGACCAATTATCGGCATCCATGTTGTGATGGCGCTATTCTAAAAAATCAAGGCTGCAAATCACTTCAAAAGTCGGTAAGTAAGTGGTTTACGTCTTTTAGGAAACTGTTAAGCATGTTGTTTAAGCGACATACATAAATATGCTACGGTTGTTTCATTCGTTTATTTTATTTACATTGCATGCTATTGTAATTCGCAATCAGCTTATAAAATATTTTGAAGATATGTGTAGTTTATGTTTTGGAAAGCCAAAGTGTGGTTTTTCCAAGCGAAAATAAGGAAGCCAATCGCGCCATGCATCAGAGCCAACAGTGCTAGCCACCAATAATACATATGTACATACCCTCTCGTTCTCCAAAGAACAATTTTGAACATTTAGGCAAACATGGTCGTCAGAACCTGAGCCAAATGAATACATACAATTTGAGCAAAACGGTCACATAGCACCTGAGCCAAATAATAAAATAAAATAAAAAATAATAATAACTTAAAAAACAACTCGCCTTCTCTAAAGCTGAAACACATGTGAAGTTAGCTTTTGAAAAATTTAAATAGTGCTCTTCTGTTCGATCTAAAAAAATGTACAAAATTCATAACGAAATCCTTATTCTTTAAATTTGTATTTTCAAAATTTTTTTTTTAATTTCTAAAATTTAAATTTTTTTTTTTAATTTTTTTATTTCTAAACTTTTTTTTAATTTCTAAATTTAAAAATTTTTTTTTTAAATTAAATTTCTTTATTTATAAAATTTTAAAATTTCTTTATTTATAAAATTTTAAAATTTCTTTTACTTTTTTTTTAAGTTTATTTTAGATCAATTTTTTATCTAAAAAATCTTTTTTTCAGAAAAATTCTGAAATACATTTAATTGACTTCTTTCTTTGAATTGAACGGATTCATTTATAATTTTTTAGAATTGTGTTTTTTTTTTCTCGATTTTCTCATTAAAAAAAAAATACTTCGGCTCTTGCTCGGTTCAATGTTCTACAGGCGGTCTTTTGTTTCAGCAACCAGTTCGTTTTAAAACGGTTGTACGCCCTGTCCAAATTATCTACATGTGTGTGTTTGTTCATACATATGTACATATGTATGTATGTTTTATTGACTTTTCGTGTTTTCTCTTAGATAGTTTTTGTGTTTTTTTCATGTTCGCTTTTATTCTCCATTTTTCGTGGCTACGTGATTTTTTGATTTTCTCTGCTTTTTGGTGGTACGTTGGTATGTGCGCCGTATGCTGCTTCTTTGCTGTTGTATTATTTATTTTACTAAAGGCGTATATGAGCCGCTATTCGAGCAATTAAATATGCTTTTAAAAAATACAAAAACTCGAGTTTGCATACAAAATTTTACCACAACTGCGACACCTACTGACTAAGTAAAGTTAAATAAATCTAAATCTTACCGGTTTTCAGAGGCGACTACTTGAATTTGTGTGAGCTGTTTTTGAAACCATGCCACCACTCAATTTCCAAAATTAATTTTATGGCCCAGCTTTTAGCCGAAGAGTTCCGGAAGTCGTGTTTTATGGCGCTTGTGGACGACACATAACCCTTTATCCCTCATCCTTTATCAGAACTAGGTCCATCAATTAGCGTGGGTAGTTACTATAAATAGAGAACTTTTCCTGCCTGAGAAGAAACAGAAAAATTAAAATCACCCTCAATAGATTCATCAAAACTTTTATATAGAAAAGTATTTGTTGTCTTAGCAGATTTTGCCAAACTTCCCAAAGTTTTAATTGTTCAACTATACTTATCGCATCGAAAGATTATTTCGTTTGGAGAACAAATATTTTTAACATTTGACATGCGAAGTTGACGATATTTCCATAAAATCTTGCATCAGCAATTTAATGTGTTGCCGTCTTTGGATTTTTCAAAAGCGCAAATTATCAATTTATTCCACTTTTGTTAATCACGACGGGTATATACATACATACATACATATGTGGTACATACATACATATGTACATATGTAATGCCATGTGTGTACATTGGGGATGGTCGTTGTTTTAATATTATCGATATTTTTTGTGATGTCGATATCAGTTCGATAATTTTTCGAAATTAACCTGAAATATGGGCGCAAATAAAACTTAACAAATCTGAATGGCGTTAAATATAAAACGTAAAGTTGTTTGCGAAAATGGCCGCACATTTGCGAAATGATTACAAATTTTTCTGAATACATAATAAAATTAGTCAATTTATCGAAATTTCGTTAGTAAAGACATTCATCGTTTTGACTTATCGATAATGACTATTGTCAAACTAATTATTTAACCAAGTTTAAGTCAATTTTGACGTTCGATTAGTTGACTAGTCGTCTAAATTTATTAACTGGAACTGTTTTCTTTTCTTTTTTTTTTCAAGGATGTTCCAAAACTATTTTTATTAACAAAAAAATCAATTTTTGAGGCCTTTAAACGGCTCAGCTAAAAAACTTACAAATTTTCGAAGAATTCTTAAAATATAAAAAACTATAATTTAATAAAAAAATTTTTGCGTCTTTTTTTTTTTGGTGACGCACCTTAATTTCTATACATTTTTACGTATTTTATAATAACGACGCGTCAATTGGCAAAACGCCTAACCCCACGCGCTTATATATAATTTATAGATATTAAATAAACACACAACCGGCATTAATACCGGCGACTTCCAACAACATTTCTTATGTATTTCTACCACATATACATATCTACTCATATAGCAACTAAAACAAAAACAACAATATCCACATTATTATCAACGCAAGAGCGCCATATACGAAGCAGTCGATTTAGCGCAAATACAGCGGTGGGTAAGTAATTGAAATGGCATTGTAACAAGCTCACAACAATTTCACAAACTTAAATAAAAATATATGTATGTATTTAAAAAAAAAATGTCTTAGCTTAGAAAGCAGAGAAAATCGGTAAAAAAATCTAAATTTGACATTGTATGGATTGCAAAAAAACTTTGAGAGGGTTCTCGAAATTTCTCTAAATTTTTAGACCACATCCGAAAGCAATTTTAAGGAGTTGCCAATGATTTTCAGTTTGTTTTTAATATAAATATCAAATCTGATTATGTGCTGATCACGGTAAACATTTGATTTTTGAATGAAATTTGATTTTCATTAGCATTCAAAACTGAAGAAGTGCATGTCGATTGTAAGTAGAGCTTCGCTTTTATTAGGCTAACATTTATTTTAATTAAAATTCGATGCCATTAACACTCAGATTTATATTTAATGGAGATGTCTGCCTTAACATTAATGGAAACCCGCACACATTTCCATTCAAACCATTTTTTTTTTCTGATGGATATTTACTGGTAACTGCTCATAACTCCATCTGTGTTTTTGCTTTTTAAATATTTATATTTTATAGAAAATTACTAAAAAATAAGACCCCAAATTATCATTTGCAACCATTATCATTTTCCATTTTGTTACTAATTAGCTGACCGGCGCTGTCGCTACGTTCGTTCTCTGTGGTATACGAAAACATAACAATAATAACAACACATTAGCCGGCAAAATACTCAACACGTTTAAATGCTCTTTGTCGCAAAAACTTAAGCTATGAAATTTCTTTCTATTATTCTAATAGGGATTTAGTAGTGTACGGTTAGGCAAGAGAGCTCGGGGTTTAACATACATACATATGTAGGAAAGTTTTTCGTTTGCGTTGTTCTTGGTTTTGGACTTTTGATATCTCGGCGTTCTCTACAATTTGATGGTTTGGTGAGGTTTCGTGTGCCAACTCATGCAATGCCAAATCTCTTCAACATCAAACCATCGAGCAAACTGTACGTCGTGCCATGCTATTTTTTTTGCGGTGGTTGCGGCGGTTGAATTTCCTACTGCGTAAATTATAATTTTTTTTATATGTAACAAAGTTAGCCGAAAGATTATGTTAATTTTTACGGTTTTTATATATTCTAAACTTGTGTAGCTAATTGTAATTAAAATTTTATTAAAAAATTGTGCAAAATACATAGAAAAATATATATGAAATTAGTGTAAACAGTGACGTCCGAAAAAAAAAATATAAGCAAAAAAAAAAAAAACGTGGAAAATATATTTTATAAAATGTGCTCAAATATTTACAAAAAATAAATGCGTAGCAGAAAAGCAAGATAATAGAAAAATTGCAAACTTACATTTCTTCCAAGAACTTAAAATATTTAATAATCCAAACCAAATTGTTTGGTTAAAGTAAACAACGTTAACGGTGTATCAAACGGTGATACTAACGAAAAGTAAACGTACAACAAAAATGAAGGGTAAATATTATCAAAAGCTTGCCAAATATTTATGTAGATATATGTATGCCTATCAAAGCAAAATATTTTTATATATCAAAAGTCAATATTTTTCACAATAAATGTTATGCAAAGATTGCAAAATTTCGCAGTAAAAAAATTTCCAAGAATATCATATGCGTATCAAATTATTATCACAGCGGTAACTAACTGTGAAGAACCAAAGAAGGCCAAAAAAATATGTACCAGTTTCCGACTATAGTTAACAAACTAGTTTGTAAAAACCGTGTGGGTTAGAGATTTGTAGCACCCATAACACCTTTCGTTAGATCTCACATTGCACTAACATATTTTATATTTTAGGTCAACGAATTAAATTCTTTGAAGCAATTTTTAATAAAACCTGAGTTATTAAAAAAAAATCTGAAAAAATCAAATATATTAAAAAAAAATATCGAAAATTAAAAAAAAAAACAAATATAATAAAAAAAAATATAAAAAAACAAAAAATTATCAAAAAAAAATCAGAAAAAATAAAATATATTTAATTAAAAAAAAATATATAAAAAAACAAAAAATTATCAAAAAAAAATCAGAAAAAATAAAATATATTTAATTAAAAAAATCAGAAAAATTAAAAAAAAAATCAGAAAAAGTAAAAAAAAAAATCAAAAGAATCAAAAAAAATTATCAAAATAAAAAATCAAATACAATTAAAAAAAACAATCGAAATTTAAAAAAAAAATCAAAAATAAACAGAAAACCCAATATCGAAAAAAAGCGGAAATTAAAAAGAAAATAATAAAAAAAAAATACTAAATTAAAATATCAGAAAACATATTAAAAAAATATGAAAAATAATCAAAATAAAAAATTAAAAATAATTAAAAAACAATCGAAATTTAAAAATAATTAGGAAAAAACCAATTATCAAAAAAATAATCAATTAAATATGTTGATTAACTTTTAATTTTTTTTTGATTATCTTTAAAATCTTGAAACCAAAATTTATCAGAAAAAATACAATCATAAAATGGATTCTCAGGAAAATAATCAATCAAACCAGCAGATAATTATTACGATTAGTAAACAGGTCATTAAAACTGAAGATTTTATTTTAATGAAACCACCCTTACCTCACTATACAATGCTGGTTTTGAGTGGAGCTTTAGTTTTGTTAGCACTAAATAAAATATGTTATTAGTGAAACTTTTTCTCCGAGGAAATTATGGCTGAATGTTGTTTAGAATTATCAATTAATACTTTAGTCATCGAACAAAAGTATTTTAATAGATTTGTTGTTTTGCTCTTACGGAAATTTAAGTTTTACTTGAGTAGTGCTCAAACTCAAACCTCAGCTAAATAACAGTCCTTGAATTTGATTGTTTTTGTCATCGTGATTTTGTAGCTTTATAAATTGTATCATTTGGGTTGTTGGTCAATGTTATTGTTGTTTTGCGCTTGTCGTCAGCAAAATGCTGACAGCCGGCTAGGCACGAGTTCTCTCTACACTCCTACTTAGATTAACTAATTATCACAGGGCAGCAACAATGTGCCATGAAAGGTTTCTGATTTTTTTTCATTTTGGCACTTTAATTTTGCTTTTGCGGCGCGTGTGTTTGCTTTTTGAATTTATAATTAGTTATTAAAAACGCAATTATGGGCTTCTTTTTCCACACTTCTCGTGTGTGTAGGTGCTTTTAAATACATACATATCTGTTATATACCAATAAACATTTTTGTGTAATTTCAATTTGAAAAGCATATTTTCAGAAAGCAAACACTAATCCACAAATTCAGTTTACTTTTTTTTTTTGGATTTGAAATAAGTTCTAGACTTGAATAAATTCAAAAGTCCAAAAATTCGTCTCGAACAGATTGGAATTGATATACTAAGTAATTTTAAATGTTTCTCAAGTTATGCGCAAGTGTTGTTTTTTTTTTTAAATAAATTTCAACTGATAAACACTGCTAGAATTCAAATTGAGCACTACTATTTCCCTTGTGCTTTTAGATTTTTTTTGTGTTGTTTATTGGGATGTATTGTTTTGTGACGAATAAATAACATTACTCGTGTGCGGAATTAATGGGTCTTTATTAGACGACATGGCTTGTTTCGAAATACATATATTTGTATGTCAGGGGCTGGAAATAATTGTTTATTTTTTTTTTTTTAATTTCAAATCCCAATGTGAGGTGTTAAGATCTAAACTTAATATTTCAGAGAAATATATATATATACTCAAATCAAATGAAAATACGAGTGTTTTTATATCCATTAAAAACATTTGGATGCTGAGTGATATGATAGATAAATCCAATTATTTATTATTTTTTTGAATTTTTTATTTATCCTGAGAGCTGACTAAATTTGTAGTCTACTGCAGGTTGTCTTTTCTTCCAGGCCATAGACCAGCAATTTTAACCTAACCCATGGCAACTTGCATCCACATCAATCAATTTACATTGTCTTCATGCTGAAAAATTTCTGAAATATTTAAAAAAGAAATGTTGAATTTAAAATTTTTTATTTTTCGGTGTATCTGAAAACACTTTCATACCCGTTGAAATTGCGAACGGTTTCCTCTGTTCGCTAGATCAGGTATCAAACATATATATCTATTGCTAAGGTATACTACTAGGTTTCATTTTTCATTTGAATATCATATAATGTCCTCCAATTGCGAAAAAAAAGTTCAAGCAAATAGTAGCAAATAATTAGAGGCGTCTCGCAATAAATATAACCAAGGTTGCATGCGCCAAACTCACTATTTGTTTTTTTTATTTTTATTATTATCTGATAACAAGCAAGACAGACAATTGTATAAACACTTATCATAGTGGCCTTGCATCTGGTAGTCTAATATTTTTTTACCGCTATTTGAAATTACTTATTAGAAGTGAAACCTTTTATTACGTATAGAAGTTTTGATTAGCAAAGAAATATATTTCGAGTTTTTAATTCCAATTTCGAAACTTCAAACTAGCGCAAAGAACGAAAGTTCACTTAAAATATAAAAAAATCACGTGTTTCTTATTAGTTTTACGTATCGTAGAATACGCTGGAACACTAACGAATTTCTTTCACTGCAGACTAGTAAAAGAAAACATTTGATTGACATTTTTAAATAGGGCAAATATTTATAAATTTTTCGCCAAATAAATTATGTACATCTACAATGTAGCAACACGGCAATGCAAGCAAAAGACCGGAAAAAACAATGTGGTCCAACCAAAAAACTCTTTCCTACAGAACCGACGGGCTCACGCTATGCCATCATTAGCATTTCCACATTTTAAATATTTGTTTTTGAACAAATGACAAAGTTTTAGAAGAAAAAAAAAAAGAAATCGCAAAAAATTAAAGAAAAAACAAAAACCAATAGCCTACCAACACGTACACAAAATAAAATATTTATCAGCGAAAAAGTATGCAAAGACAAAACAAGAGAACTTGAGAAAACAAACGTGAACAACAACAAAAGTTTATAGTTGACAAGAGAACAAGAGCAGCCCCTAAATAAATATACAAAACTAAACAAAAAAAAAAAAACAACAACGCAAAGTTGAAGTAAAAAAAATGTATGCTGGCACAACAAACTCAGAGCGCAAAATAAACGACATAAACAACAAAACAAAAAACCGCAAAATATACGTACATATATACTCATATGAAATATAAAGCTCGCATATTAAAAACGCTCTGAAGCAATAAAGATAGTAAAGTAAATAAAAAAAAAACAAAAACAAGTGAAAAATAAAAAAAACATTTGTAGTTATAGTCAAGGTCATATCTAGCGTGGTCGCTTGAGAATGGCCTAGTGTAATGAAAGCGAGAACAGCAAAACACTATACCAGTACGGCGTAAGAGAAATGTGAAATTGAAGAACGAAAAAGTATTGTGATTTTTTATTAAAAAATAAAATATTGACCTTGTACGATAACAAACTAGTATTACAAATTGTTAGAACACTTTGATAAAAAAATATGCGTGTTTCTAAGAAAACAGGTTATAATTATGGAGCTTTTTGGGGGTTAAATTGCTAATTAAAGATGCAAAATTGATAATTAAAAATAAAAATAAATAAAAACCATTAAGCTAAATAAAATTTCTGAAAAATCAAGTGTGAAACAAAACTTAATTTTTAACATATGTACGTTGCGACTAGCTCGGAACTAACCTAGAGCTACACTAGTTTTAACAGAGAACACTCAGGCTTTCCACTTTTACAATGCACTGTTTTTGGAAGGGGAATTGTCGTCCAGGTCTTTACTTGAAAATTTGCTTTCAGCCAGTTCCAGTGGGGGTCTGTTTTCAAACGGTCCAATTAGGAATAATTTAAGGGTAGCTCCGATCAGTGATTATCGATATCCCATGCTTCAAACTGTCTCTTTTAGTTCTTCTAGAATTTTTCTCAAACTTCTTTTTCTGAAATTTCTGATCATGAAGACTTTGTTTCTGAGAGTATTTTTTTTCTTTCGGTAAGTTCTGACCGGGCAGTTTGTACCAGATTGCATCAAGATTATTACTTTGTCGATTTCCTTTAAAGTTCTGCAGCGATTCGACAACTTCTCTGGGAGAACCTGGTGTCCATGGGAACATCTTCTAGACTGTGCGTTTTAATTTTTATTTCAATAGTTTACAGAAAATTTTTGATATGGTTGATGACATTTTAATAATATCAATACCGATATTTGTAGCTTTATTACTCTGGAACGGTTCATGTGACGAAAATTTCTTTCAGAATTTTTATGTTGCAGATTCAATTTTATTTACAACAAAAACTAGTTTAGTAGTAAAAAATCTAAACGAGCATTCATATTTAAGTTTGCAACTTTTAGTTTATATTTTCGTTATTCTAAAAATAATATATGTATATAAAATAAAAAAAAATTGGTACATTCCCTACCCATACTTTCACTTTTTGAAATTCTAAACAAAAGAAAAATTTAAATTCTTCAAATCTTCGGCGCCACGCGCTGTCTTATTCGTGTTTGTTGTTTATTCAAATTCAATTTTCGTTGGTATTTAATTGAAAGTAACCCCAATTGTCTGTACAGCAGCAAATTCTAAAGTCCTTCGTGGACTGTCAGTGTTGCCTAGAAATTGTTTATTTCAGCAAACCTAAATATCATCATGGGTCTCTTTTTTTTTTTAAATTTCATAGAGGCACACGAAACTACTTACACTCAACAGCGAAAGCTCCTCAAACAATTAACGATTTAAAATGAAAATGAATTTTCGCTAAAAATATATTGAACCGAATGCTGTGGGAGCCCGCCACTCACTCGCACCACGCCACCAAAGTATCTGATAGCGTAAGCGTGCGTTTAAATATTCGCTTGCCAATTGTAACTTTTGTGCTTTTTTTCTTTTTTTTTTTTAAACGGGTGCTTGCGTAATGTGTGTGTTTAATTTCTATTTCTAATATGAAAAACGTGCTTTTGATAAATTTCATCTTGTTAGGCACATTATTTTTATACCTTTCATGAACATGAAATGGTATTATAACTTTGGTCCGATGTTTGTAAGTATGAGAAGAAGAAGAGATAGACCCACCAATAAGTATATAGAAATGATCAGTGCGACGAGCTGAGTTGATTTAGCCATGTCCGTCTGTCCGTCTGTCCGTCCGTCTGTCCGTCCGTCTGTCCGTCTGTCTGTTTGAACGCAAACTAGTCCCTCAATTTTAGACCTATCTCGATGAAATTTGGTATAGGGCCGCCATTTTGCATGGGATTAATCATTTGTCGGAACCAGCCAGATCGGACCGATACAAAGCATAGCTCCCATACAATCGATTGTTCCGATAAACGGGTTTTGGTCTATAAATCTTGCAATTAAAAAGCTAGGACCGCAAAATTTTGCACTTTTCGTACATATTGTATAAGTAACATGTGTAGTGAAAATGACTCAAATCGGACCAACCAAACATATAGCTCCCATATAATCGATAGTTTCGATAAATGGGTTTTGGGCTATAGATTTTGCAGTTAAGAAGCTAGGAACGTAAAATTTTGCAGGTTTGGTACTTATTACATATGTGATGTGTGCAGTGAAAATCATACAGATCGGACTAACATAACATATAGCTCCCATATAATCGATTGCTCCGATAACTCTGGTTTGGGCCATGTATTTTCAAATTAACAGTTTTGAAGAGTTTGTACCAATTGTAAGTAAGGATCGGACACTTAAAAAAGTTATGCGTATTCATGAAAGGTATGAAGCCTTCGGCACAGCCGAAGACAGCCCTTTCCTTACTTGTTTTGTCTAATTTGTATGCGAAAAAGAAAAGTCGCATCGCGCATTCCACGGTGAAAGGTGTGATAGCCAACGTAGAAAAAATGTGTATTGCCATATTAGATATCTAGCATAAACTAACTACTTATTCGATTTCAGTTCACATTAGAATCCAATAAGAGTTACATTAAAATTGATTAAATGCCTACAATTTTCTAGATTTGAGAATTATGCCACTTTTTTTAGGAAACTGTAACTTTAGAGATTAGAGAACGTGGCTAGCTGTGTTCCTAATCTACCTTTGAATGATATTCTCCCTAAGCGCTAGATTCCTATAAACGTTTATCTAGTCTATTCGTGGTGTTTTTTGTTTTTGTTTGCTAAAGATTAGTCCATTTCATATTCAAAAATAATTGTTTCATTTATGTGGTTAGTTTTTATTATTTACAAAAAAATTGATTTTTAAATTGATGGTGGATATGGAGATCGCCTTATCTTAGCAAGTTGTTGAAAAGCTTCATAGAAAAGCTTGCCAGAATTCGGCAGAAGAAATCCCCACCTCACAATGAGCTTTGAAAATGCCATATCTCTACATAAATTCAATACATTTTTAACTCAGGTAGGTGGTTTTTGACCTAGGCTAAGATTTAGAGAGTTCTTCCAAAGAAAAAGAATAATTGTTCATTCAGTCAACAAAATACCGAAAATATCTTCCACTATCTCCGTTTCACAAGATGCAGTTACTATGGCTTAAATTTCAACCAGAAGCCTTAAAATGGCTATTGCGCTTGATTTTCAATGAAGAAATATTGCGCTGAAGCTGATAGCTTAATTAAATTTTGTTTGGTGTCGATAATTTAAAATTTCTGAAAGTGAGGTTAATTTGATCTGTCGAAATTTTGGTTTTCAATATATGCCATTTATAGTACTACATATATATAATACGTACATGTAATATGTACATGTATGTATATGCTGATTAATTTATAATTATTTTGTTTATTTTATAAAATTCGATATTTTTTTGTAATCTACTATTTATGTACATATGTATGCCGCAATCGGAGCATTGTGTGGATGTATTTTTTTCGTTTCTTTTCTAAATATTTCGACTACTGAGTGGAATATCACCCTATTTCAAAATATTTAAAAAAAAAAAGAATGTTCCACCTCAAAATAAGTTTCTAAAACACCTTATCTGCACGAATATTTCATAATTTTTCAGCTGAGTTAGAGTGTTTTATAATCGAATTTTAAAAGAGGGCATTAATCAAAAAAATTCTGAAATGGGGCGTTTTTGGAAAAAGTTCTGAAACAGCGCATTAAATAAAAATCTTTTCAAATAGAGCGATTTTCCACGCAGCCGACGATTTCTTGTTTGTTTAGGTATTTTTTAATCAATATTGTTCGACGCCTGAATTCACTTTCATTTAAATTTTCAATACTTCCAATTTTATATTCTTACTTCATTATGAATACGCTATCGCTATCATTTAAATTCACCTTTCATAATTTAACTGAAACAATAAGCACGAGGCAAATGCGACAGTCAACAACAACAATAACCTAATTCATTTGTCCTTCAACTCTTAATTTCTATCATCAAAAACTGATTGTTTTGCATAAACAAAATAACAACAAACTTATGTTAAGGCTCATCAAAAGCAACAGACCCTCAATCGACGTGCATTGTTCTGGAATATATTTGAAAGATATGTTCATTTATATTATTTGTATACGCTATTTTTCCTTTAATCGTTAACTGACATTTCTTCTGACTGAGTGTCTGGCTGTCTATTGATTTCGCGAACACCAATACAAATTTTAATTATTATTATTATTGCAAATATTTGCATTTAAAAAGGCTGGACACACAAATACTCCTCGTATATGTATCATATTTGCTGATTGTGTGACTTGATACGTAAAACAGCCCATCCTAAATGCGGGCCTATATTCACACACATTTGCAGATATACAGTATTGGACAATACAATCGCACCCCCTTTTTGTCATCGAACTAAAACAAAGACGTCCTACAAATAAAGTTTCAGATAATTTCGTATAAAAGTTTGACTTATGTTGTAGCAAACTTCGTTCAAGGTTTTACTAAAAGCTTTGCACCAAATTCAAAATAATTTAGCAAATTTTGACCTAATTTTTCAACTTTTTTCCTCGGCACTTTAGAAAAATTCTGAGTACGCAGTTTTGTAGCCCATTCAATTTGACTCTGACAAAGTGCAAGTATTAAGTAGCTCCGACAGCGCCTTGATTTTTAATAAATTTTTTTCCGAACTAAGTTATGTATTTTCTCCATATAAAAAATAATGTTGTGATTTCGTTGTATGGAGAAAAAATACACATAAAAAATTATTAAAAATCAAGGCGCTTTCGGAGCTACTTAATACTTGCACTTTGTCAGAGTCAAATTGAATGGGCTACAAAACTGCGTACTCAGAATTTTTCTAAAGTGCCGAGGAAAAAAGTTGAAAAATTAGGTCAAAATTTGCAGAGTTATTCTGAATTTTGTACAAAATGATCAAGAATGGCTTTAGTGGTATTCATTACAACATAAACGATGTTTGAAAATAAAATAAATCGAAATCGCATATGAAAGACGTTGTTGTTATAGCTCGATGTTATATAGGGGGTGCTATAGTATCGTCCAATACTGTACGTATGTATATGTTTAAGTATATGTACATATGTATGGGTGTAAAAAATATTAGCAAATCTATCACATTATATTAAGTTCGCTAAATGCGTCATTGAAGTGTAAATATTTGTTGGTTATAAATGAAATCAATATATAGGTATTAGGGTGGTTTAGAAGAAAATCCGGGCAGCATCTTCACAGAACCTCCACTGTTTTCAACTGCATTTCGAAAATGAGGAAATGTGTTTGAGAGAACCTCAAATATACATGTATCAGATATACCAATTGCATTTATGAAACCTCCAAATTTATTATAGAAAATCTCTTAATCAATTTTTAAAAAACTTCACTTGGCATATCACCTCCTAAAATGGTGCTGCACTCAGCTGGAAGCTAATTTGCAAAAGCGGAATAAATGGAAAACGATAAAAAATTTAGAAAAAAAAGATATTAAAGAAATAAATAAACGAACAAAATTAATTTATGTAAATAAAGAATTAAATTAAATTAAAACCAAATTAAATAAAAATAGATATACAAAACAAAATGAAACTAAAATAAATGATTATCTTTGTAATTTTTCTCCAAATATCAATTTTTCCACAAAAATCGAATATAATAATTAAAACCAATTATTATTGTTCACTGGGTCTCGAGCTTGCAAATTTTACAAATATAAAATAAATAATATTAAAATGTAATAAAACACTAAAATTAACAAATACTCAGGAAGAAAAAAAAGAAATACAATAAAATAAAATAATATAAATCGTTAAATTACAAAATAAAAAATAAAAGAAACTAACTTAAAAAGATAAAGTAAACTAACTTATAAAAATAAAATAACTTAAAAAATAAAATACAATAACCTAAAAAAGTAAAATGAAAATAAAAAATAGTTTAATATAGAAAAATAAAATAATATAAAGTGAGTAAATAAAATAACTTAAAATTATAAAACAAAAATAAAAAAATTAAAATACATACAACAATAAAATGGGAATATGGTAAAACAATCATAAATACAATTAAAACGAAAATGTAAGTAATATGAAAGGAAATAATTAAATAATAAAAAACTAAAAATAAAATAACAGAATTAAAGAATAAAACAACATAAATAAAAAAATAATCACACAACATGAAAAGATAAAACAGGGAAAGTGACAAAAGATTATACAGAACAATTAAAATACAAAAATAAAATAAAAAAATACAATACAACAACTTAAATGATACGAAATTAAATACAATTAAAACGAAACAATATAAAAATAAATTCAATAAAAAAAAGAGCTCCTGAAGCTGCAAAATAAACAAGAACAAAATTTTATTGCAAATGACATCGAAAACAAAAGTTTAAAGTGAATAAAAAAATTTAAATTCCAAAAAAAATTTATTCAATATGAATTTAAAAATTTATAAATAAAAAAAAAAACAAAGCAATACCTCTTACAAGGTTTTAAAAATTTTTTTTTTTTTTTTTGGAGTAATACAGTTGCTAACCATGCCCTTTTTAATAGTGGTCTTCATATTTTGCGCATGACTGTACATTGTTTTTTTTTTAAATACTTTTTACCTTGACGCACAGCTGCCAAATCTTGAAAGTGATGTTTGGATTTAAGCTTAGCTGAATACAAAGAATTTGTTAATAATTAAAAAAAAACACATTTTTTCCCTAATTTCTAAACAATTTCAAAATTATATGCATAAATATTTGCAGTGGTCTACTACCAGTCATACACATTTTATTGTTATCTCTAGCTTTGTTTATGAGACGCAAAATATGTACATACATATGAAAGTATGTTTGTATGCATAAACATCTGGGTGACAGCGACAAAAAAAAACATTTCAATACTTTTGCGGTTAAGCCGTTGTTGTTATTTTATTTCTTTCTGTTTTTTTTTTGTTCTTGTCATATGTACTATTATTAAGCATTTTATCACTTTGGCACAGTTGGCACACAACCCAATGCTAACGCAAGCCAGAGCAAATATTGTAAATCTTCGCGGCATAAACTTTCCAACATCTAGTATATGTATATGTATGCATGTATTAGGTATCAAATTTGTTTAAAAAATAGTAGATATGGCAACAAACGAAAAAAAAAAAACATTAACTAAACATTACAAATACAATTTAGCTACACTTGTGTGCCTCATGCTCAGTTCAAATTTGTGCAAAAATGTACTATATTTAAATACTTAAATGTTTGTCGCTCTAGAAGACTAAATTATGAAGGAGAGGCGGGGAGGCGTACAAAAATGTTGAATCTGGTTTGATTTCATTTGCAAATTTTAAACGCAAATAGTGAGCTCATTTATTTATTTTTCTTTTATATATAATTCTGCTTTCCACTTAACCCCTTGCTGACAATTTGTTTTTGACGTCGTGGGTAATGAATTCATTTATGCATATACATACATATTGAAATAGTCTCTCGCTCATGGGGTAAACTAACTAAACAGGAAGGCCTCTAGCTATCTCTTCTGACGCGTGCCGGCGTAACTGCTAAGGCACAGGTGGGCTGATTCTTTGTTTTAATAGAAATTAGAAAGAGTATCTAAAATTTAAATCAATTCAAAATTAAATAATTTTTTCGAGTTTTCACATTATTTTATAAAACTTTATCAAGTGGTATTCAAACTTTTTTTTCGAAAAACTTTAAGCATGTATAATAATAAATAAAATAAAAAATAACAGGTGTTTTTCGTAAGCACTTGGCGACTAATGTATGAACAAAATAACAAAATATTTTTTCTATATTTGAAATTTGTGAAAGCCACGCCCACTATTTATTAATCGATTATTTTGGAAAGCACAAAAAAAGTGAATTTGTACCACATATAAATACAGTGTAGATTGAAGCTTTGATACTTTATAAAAATGTTTTTTTAAACTTTTAAAAAAGGGCGTGGAACCGCCCACTTTTTATTTATTCAATTTCATAAAAGATATTTATCATAATTTAAAACCCGCTTAAAATATCAACCAAATTCTGCACACAGATTACTCTTATTACATTTAATGTGCCGAAGAATCCGGAACGGTTAAGAACCACGCCTACTTCTATATAAATAATTTTTTTTAAAGGATCATACACGAATATAAAGGATAGTAACTGCGAAAAATAATGCTATATCAATTCTATTTCACCCACAAAGTGAAGTTGTATGTAGATATAGTTTTCTGGGAAATTGGGCGAAACTATTCAAGGACCACGCCCACTTTTTAATATAGTACGGGAATATTTAAAAAAATGTTGTCGTCATATTTCGTTTCAACAGGGCAAAAATGGGTTAATAATAATTCGATAAATTAATAGGCATAAATTTGGAATACAGTGGGAATTCCCCTCGTTTGTTCACTTCAAACTGTCAACTTTAGTTGAAATGTTAAAGATATGTAAGGACCGATGAGAATGCAAGTTTGATAAGTTCTGCTTTATAGAATTGAATGAATTTTTCACGATTTTATGAATAGATATTTAACTTACATAATTTATAGACCTACTTTATCTGACAGTTTATCTTTTTGGAATTATACTAAAATATTTTTTGCAAATTTAATATGTTCCACTCGAGACACATTTATATAAATATCTGTGCTGTACTTGCGCTTATCTAGTACTCGGATTCATTTTCATAAGTCTAATAATATTTCCGACTTAAGTTACAATTTTGCAACAAAGTAAACTCACTTGCACCTTTGGTAATGTCTATTAAATGGCGCCACCAACACAGGATAGCTGATCTTTACTTCATTCAAGCGGTACGTATGCATTGTAGAGTCTACATACAAGTATTGCTTGACTGCACATTATCTACATTGTGGATAAACATTTAAGCCCTTAGCTAACCAGATATATTTGGTTTGAATTGTTAATGTGAAATAGCAATGCGAAAAAGGGTTTAAAAGACAGTCAGAAAAAACAGGGAAATGTAAATATACGGCTAAAATACAAACAAACAGGGCTAAACCTACAGCATAATAAGTTCAGCTTTGACAATCACAATCACGTCTACCTGTCAGCCAACCAATCATCAGCAATAAATGTGGCATTAATTTTCAATCCCAGGTATAAAATACATATGCTTTGAAACCGGTGTGTGGGCATGAGAAGCATTTTTAATTTTAGTTATCTATAGATCTATGTATATTCATAGAATTTTCAAATGCTAATAACAAGGGATTAAAAATGGTTTGAAAAACAAAAAAAATGTAAATAGAAAAAAGAAAATGTTATTTAATTTAAATCACAAAACCCAAAATATAAGTTTTAAGCGCAACGAGTATAGTATAATTACATTATAACAAGGTTCAATTTTTAAACTTTAACAATTCAACTGACTTTTAAAATTTTTTTTGTCATATTTTTCTCATTTAAAAGTAGCATAAATCTGTGTGAGATATGAATAAAATAGTAGTATTTTTATTTTAGTCTTCTATTTAGTTTTTTGGTTTTTTTTACATTCTTTTTAATTTACTTCTTTTTCTTTTTTTCTTTTCCTTTTTTGATCTTTTTTTTTCGAAATATTTTTAATTTGTATTTTATTTTATAATGATTTTTTTTTTATTTTTAATGTTTTTTTTTTTAATAATTTTTTTTTTATTTTTAATAATTTATTTTTGTATTTTTTATTTTTTTTAATTACTTTCAATATTTTTGATCTTTTAATCATTTTAAAATTTTAAATAGTTTTTAGTTATTATTTTTTTAATTTATTCCTTATATACATATATCTTTTTAATTTGTTCTAATATATTGTTTTAATACAATTTTTTTTGTTTTTTTTTTAATTTATTATTTATTGTATTTCTTTAATTTTATTCTTTATTTATGTTTTTTAATTTATTTTCCTTATTTGTATTTTTATTTTTTTATTTTCATTTTGCATTTTAATTTTATTGTATATTTACTATTTTTTTTATTGAATTTCTGTTTTTTTTTTTTTTTAATTTTTCTATTTTTGTTTTGTAATTTTTTATGGTATTTTTATATTTTTTATTGTATTTTCATTTTTTTTATTATTATTTTTTTTTTAGTATTATATTTATTTTATTGTGTTTTTCGAAAATACTTTCGCAATTTATACACATATCAGTTTTCCCAGCTCGAATTTATGTATGCTATAAGAGGTTTTTGTGTCGAAATAAAAGATATGATTTCTAACCCACTGCGGTGATAATCTTCCACTCAGTGCAAGTACATATAATTTTTAAACTTAGAAAAAAAAAAAAATTTCACCCGCCTGCAACCTTTATTTTAAATTTGATTTAATCAACATTTATCTATTCTCTGCTTTGTGTTCGCCAAACTGCGTATTTAATTTTTAATCATGGCACATAATTTATAAACACATCCATACATAAATAATGTAACAAAAAATGCTATAAGTTCGTTGCATGTACGATATATCCATTTATATTTATAAATTCATGCAAAGTTCACTGCTGGACAAACGACTCCGATCAGTCTAAGGCAACAAAAAAAAAAAAAAAAAAAAATTGTTGCCAACAAAGCTGTTGATCTTTGCGCGGCTTATTCATTAGTGCATATAATGTTTATTACATATGTATGTATGTACACATTTATGTACATATGTTGGCGAGTATACGATATTATTATTATTTCAGTATGTATAGCGTATAATTATTCAGTAAATTTAATATTTAATTTTTTTTTTCGCTTGTTACTTTTTTTATAGTTTTTCATTTAGCCGGCAGCTTGGGTTGTTGTGGTTAATTTTTATTTAGCTTTTTTTTTATGTGCCGGCAGCATACATATGTACATATGTTGTTGATGTTGCTGCACTTGGCGCCTCGCATCGCTTAGCACTGTTTCGTTTATTATCGCACGAGGGTTGCTCAAAGAAGAAAGATGTCTCTTGATTTATCACAAATTAGATACATTTTTCGCCAGCTTAAGGATTATGAAATAAAAAAATATTTCGTGCGTTATACCTCCGTTGTGATAAAGGCCGAGCTTCTTCACCATATTGTGGTGTGCTGCTTCTATAGGGTGTTTTTTTTTACAGGTTTGTTTTTTGAATAGAGATAAAACTGGCATTTTGTGGTCATATCTGGCAACTCTAATGTCATTTATGTTCAGTTTGGTTTGCCATTTCATCATGAACAGGTTGACAAAAGAACAACGCTTGCAAATCGTGCAAATTTATTTCGAAAATAATGGTTCAAATTTTTTTTTCAAATGGCAAAATTTTGTTCAGTGATGAGGCTCATTTTTGGTTGAATGGCTACGTCAACAAGCAAAATTGCCGCATTTGGAGTGAAGAGAATCCACATGAGACCCTTGAAACGCCATTACATCCACAAAAACTGACTGTTTGGTGTGCTCTATGGGCTGGTGGAGTCATTGGGCCATACTTCTTCCGCAATAATGCTGGAGAGGCAGCTACCGTTAATGGAGACCGGTATAGAGCCATGATAACCGACTATTTTGTTCCCGAATTGGATGGCATGAATGTGGATGAGTTGGGGTTCCAACAAGACGGCGCTACATGCCACACAGCGCACGTCACAATCGATTTATTGAAGGAAACATTCGATGAGCGCATAATTTCGCGGATTGGACCTGTCAATTGGCCACCAAGGTAGTGTGATTTGACACCATTGGATTATTTTCTTTGGGGATATGTGAAGTCGCTCGTCTACACCAACAAACCAGAAACGTTAGGGGAATTGGAAGCCAACATTCGTGGCGTTATTGCCGACATACGGCCCCATATGCTCGAAAAAGTGGTTGAAAATTTAGTTGAAAACAAATTGTCGGAATCTACAGTTTTTTTGCCAACTCCAAACGGCATGATGAATTTTTAGTGAGAAGCCTTCCTTAAAGGTTTTGATTTAAGAATTAAAAAGAAATATTCCTAGAGTAACTTCTTCCTTACTTAAGTGGTCCTTCCATACCCGCAAGCATTTAAGTTAGAGTAACTACGAGCATTTTCAATTGGTTGCGTCGTGGATTCTGGTTGAACTCGAGAACTGTAAACAATGTATGTTGTATTAGCCAATGATACAAATCTAAACTAAGTAATTTTTGCTTTAGGCTTAACATAGTCTTAGAGTTCACTGCAGCCTATCATTTCCAAAATCGTCATATATCAATAAAACGCAAGATTGCGAATATATTTTCTTGAATGTTTTCAATTTGAGTTTAACAAACTCGTAAACAAATATAAAAATTGTGATGATTTTGTTTTTAAAAATTTTATATATGTATATATATATGTATTTGTTTTTGTTTTTATTTCCGTGCAAGATAATTTGTATTTATTTAGCTGCTGCATATTAAATATTTTTGTTTTTTGCATTAACATTTTATACAAACCTCCTGCGTACATACATCTTTACATATGTATGCGTGTATTATATATACTTAACTATATACTCAAAGCTGTTGACTTCAAAGCGTAAATAAAAAAAAAATAACGAATTTATATCGGGACTCTACGTGAACTGCATCCATTCTTTGCTTTCGTTCTGTTTTTCTCTTCCTTTTATTTTGTGTGTGTTATTGGATTTGATAAACATTTATTTATTGCACATTTGTTTTTATTTTTATTTTGCTCTGCTTCCTCTTTTTTGTTTTTATACCTGTAAAAATAAATCAATCATATCCACAGGATCCCTCAGAATGTTTATTTTCGTGGTTTTTATTTAAAACTGGTTTTTATTTTAAATCAAAATAAGTTATTGTAGAGTTATATAACAAAACTAACGAAAAAATTTAAGAAGTAAATACAATAAAAAGAGAAAATCAAAAGCATACAAGAAGACAACGTAAATTAAAAAATGCATTTTAAAAAATTGGATGGTTAGAAAGGAAATATCTAATGTTAAAAAAATAATAAAATTAGATATGAATGATAAATATAAAAACGAATAAGAAAAACAAAAAATTCAACAAAAAAAACTAAAATTTGACAGAAAAAAAAAATTGTGAAAAATATTAAAAATATGAACTTAAGGAATAAAAACATGAAAAATAAATAGAAATAATAAAAAAAACGTACACAAATTAAAGAAAAAGAAAAGCAAATAAAAATTTAAATTGAAAATTTTAAAAATTTAGAAATGAAATACATCCAATCGCATACAACAAATGCCCGAAATAAATAAGAAAAGACAGGAAGTAAAACGTTTATATTTATAAAATTAGATGACAGAACAAACATTCAAAAAATAAAAAAATCTAAAAGAATTAAAAAATTTAAAAATTGTATATAACAAAAAAAAGTAAAACAAAAAAATGTTTCAAATAAATGCAAGACAACACGAAAATGAAATCAAAACATATTACAGAACACCAAAATTAGAAATGGAATTATGAACAAATACATATGTATAACGAAAATAGTTTATAGTTGTTATTGATAGCTTTATTTTTTTTAAGTCTAGAATTAAATGAGCTCAAGGCTAAACAATAGAATTCAAACAAAGTTTATTATTCATAAAATTTGTAATCCGTCAACAATTCAAGAAAAAAAAATGTTGATTATTTTTTTTTAACTGAAAAAAAAGTTGTACAATTTTTTTTTTTTTTTCTCTTGTCTTAAACTGCTTTAATGTTGCCAAATGAAGAAAAACAAATTCACAAAAGCGAGCAAAAGTCTTTAACAATGAATCTATGACTTCATTCGACCATCTACCACTTTATGACTCATATATTCAGAAGCGGCATTTCACAATAGATAACAACCGTTAACTCCGATTGAGCCGTTTATCCGGATTAACTTGCCCTACGTCTAGCCGACATAACACATACTTACATACCTATGTACTTACACACATCAATCAGTTAGACCAAGACAACAGTACGAAATGATCAAAGAAATAAGCACTAAGTACCTTGTGAGCTTTGGCATTAATTTTAAAAGTAAAAGTGAATATACATACATACAGACATATATAAGAGAACTTATCAAGATCAAAAACGAAAAATACTATGTTCATAAATTTGTATGAAAGAAAACACGAAAAGCCAAAAATCAGGAAAATTTCTTACAGACTTGAGACCAACACTTTATCAGACTAAAATTGAATGCGCTACAAATCTGCGCTTCAAAAAAATTCTAAAAATTCTGAGAAAAAAGTTGAAAATTTGTCTAATTTTTGCGAATTTCCCATACATACTTAAAATATAATTTATAGTTTTTGTATTAGATCTTGATAAGTTCTCTTACAGGATAATAGTTAAAATTAATTTTCTGAAGCCGAAGTTGGTGAAAAGATACAAAAAAAGAGGGTATGCATAGTTTTGTCGGCCACTGTATATGTACATATATTAACATTTTATGTTAAAATAAATGAAGGGCTCAGAACCAAAAGGATCTAAGTGACTCCGAAATTGATTTGAGATATTCAAGTTTAAAGTTTACTGCCTTTTGAAAATTCTATGTAAAATCTGGGTAGGGCGTTTATTGTATGGGAAATAGATGTCACTACAATGTCCGAAATGACTCGGATCTCTTTGCCAACAAATAAACACCATATTTCACTATACAAATATGGGTATGACTAAATTTCAAAAAAAAAAATGTTACTTAGATCCTTTTGGTTCTGAGCCCTTCATATATACATATTAACATTTTATTTCAAAATGATAAAGTTCAGATTGTCGCCGGTTTTTCTACCAACGAAACACATTTGGCCTCTTTTAAGTGTCTGCTATTTGCGATTGATTTTGCAAAAAAAGAAATACATATATATTTTATTATTTTTGTTTTACATTTCCTTAAAATTCTTTACTTTATAGTAAATACATTTGTTTATTGGCGCAGAACTGTTTCGTATGAATGTTCGTCATTGCATTATGATTCTTTTAACTATATTTTTATTTGTTGCTTATTGCGTTCTAGTCTGAGGGTGTCAAAATAAAATATATCAGAGTTAAATTATAGGTTGAGTCTAGACAGCATATATTTCATTAATAAAAATCGATAACAAAAACTTTTCCTATTTTTGTTCTTTCTTTTAGGCGGTCATACTGAAATCACCCGTTACAGCAGTGAAGATGTTTCGGGCAATGAGTCCAGCGAGGCGCCCAAAATGACGGAAATCGAACGTCAGGCGGAACTCAATCGTCATAAGGAGGAAATGCAAAAGAAGCGACGTAAGAAGAAACGCACGAGTTCCTCTTTACATTCTTCAACATTTCAAGGTGAGTGAATTGATGAACTAGAAATAGTATTGGAGTCATCTTCGGAGACAGCTTTTTTTTATTTTTTTTTATGCTTTCAATTTGACTACCTTTATTTAACAAAAGTCTGATACTCGCGTACGGTACCTAGATCCCTTTAGTTAAAGAGAATCGGGAAGATATTTGAATGACTTTTTTTTATGGTTTTAGCGTATGTAAAAAGTGGCGACATTTTATATTTTTTTTATTTAACACGTTGGCTTTTCTTTTCGTCAGATAATACATTCTTGTCTGACGTGTACTGTGGCCTGATTGTACTCAAATGCCTTACACGCTGTCTAGACTCTAGAGCGATCAATAATTGATACATACATAGTAGGGATGCTAATTTTAATTTTTTGTATTTTAACAGTCTCGGTATTTTCGGGATCTCATTTTATAATCCGAGGCTATTCTCTAGTAGTTAGGGTTGAAAAACTAAACACATTGGTGGAGAAGCTAGATATCTAACCTTAAAATATACTCGTATAACAAATATATAATTGGATTTTTGAATTTGCTTTTTGTTTTTTTTCTTTTCTTTTTTTATTTCAAATTATTTCTTTTCTTTCTTTTTAATTAAAAAATAATTTTTTTCAAATAATTTTTAAATTTTTTTGTTCTATAATTTTTTCATTTTGTTTTTTTAATTTACTCATTTTTATTTGTTATATTTGAACATTTTTATTTTACTTTTTTTAAACTGTTTATTTAAATTTATTTTTTTTAATTGTTTTTTTTTTTTAATTTGTTTATTTTTTTTTAATTTGTTTATTTTTTTTTAATTTGTTTATTTTTTTTTAATCTGTTTTTTGTTTTTTAATTTTTTTAAACTGTTTATTTAAATTTTTTTATTTTTATTATATTTTTTTTTGTTTTTTTTTTTTAATTTTTTATGTTTGTTTTTTTAATTTTTTTTTATTAAAATTTTTTTGTTTTTTTGTTTATTTTTTTTTACTTTTTTTCTTGTTTAGTTATTTTTTTTTATAATTTTTTTAAATTTTTTTTTCTATTTTCTTTTAGTTTTATATATTTTTTTTTTTGCTATTTTGAGTTTTTAATTTTATAATTTTTTTTCTTATTGAAATTGAAAGATTTTATTTTTAAGTATTTTAAAATTATAGTTTTTTTCTTACTGAAATTTAAAGTTAATAACAGTAGAAGAATCAACTTATTCAAAACCTTTTCATTTTTGAATCAAGTTTTTCAAATACGTAATTATGTAATTTTTTTGATTTGGATTAGCGAAATTTTGTAAAAATAAATCATTAATTAAAATTGGCAAGAAAAGACGGCACTTTTATAAAATTTGAAGTAATTTTTTGTTATAGAAATCTATCCACCATATTTTGTTAATTCCTAGAAAAGCACGTGCTACTTTAAGTAATAAAACTAACGAAGAGAAATAAAATATCCAAATACTTATATTGCACATCAAAAAAGCTTACATAGTTCTTATAAATAAATCACATATGAAGTTTTTAATAATTAATAAATTCGCAGATATTCGGTACCTAAAAGAAGCACTCAATTCCGGGATTAGCATCCCTAATACATAGTAAAATGCTTCTGAAAAGTGTGTTAGCATAGCTAAAAATAAAATTTAAATTACATTAGAACAAAGATTAAAAAAATATAAATTAAAATTAAGGATACAATGAAATAAAAACGAAATTCATAGATAACATGAAATAATAGAAGCAATAAAAAAATTAAGGAAAACAATAGAACAGCCAAACCAAATAAAAAACCAAAATGTATGTATGTATATATGTAGCAAAATCAAAAAATTAAAAAACGCAAAATCTATGTATAACTTTTCTGCTCGTTTTTATATTTATTTGAGTTGGAAATGGCACAAGGCGAATGCATACGTAATCAAAACTAATAATGAGCTACACACTTTTGTGAAAATTCCACGCAAAAAATTGTTCGTGAAACGGCAGACATTGCCACGTGGAAAATTATTTCGTGTTTTTATCTATTTTGGCTAGGCGCCATCTAAATATATACATACTATCTAATCGTATGTAAAATAAAAGTTCGTTTAGTTCGTTGAAATGCTAAATTATTGGCAATTATTAAGCGAGACTTCTAACAGCGCGGTCAAGATTGGAATTAGGACTCAAAGTCAATCGAAACCAAGCGACCACCAACACTAACTCCCACGAAACGTGTTAGTCTTTGACAAATATAAATCAAAATACTAAATTTCCTGACCTCTCTACCCATCCTCTTACTCTTCGAAAAAACCACTCCGGTGGAAAAACAATCAGAGTTTTACCACTCACCGTTAGCCATACCAACAGTTTTTTAGCCTGTCAGAAGCAACAAAGTATAAAGTATTTTTTGATCTGGCCTAGTAAGCGAACTCGTGTTATTTTTTTTGTTTTTTTCTACACTAGCCGGCTTATTTTCTATTGCAAAGAAAACACGATTGCATCCATATAGTATATTTTCATATAATTAATAGCATTTTTTCTTTATACGTTTTTGCCATGCGAGATCTACACGGTCATTCGCACAATGAAAACAAAACAAAAACACGAAAGGTG
Organism: Sphenella marginata; assembly: GCA_951509765.1. Lineage (NCBI taxonomy): Eukaryota > Metazoa > Arthropoda > Insecta > Diptera > Tephritidae > Sphenella > Sphenella marginata. Next base: position 19,836,087 of record OX608079.1, read on the forward strand.
ACAAGTACGTACAACAAGTAAATGCGTGCCTGGGTAAATGTTGGCGTGGCGCTTCGCACGCAACCGTGCAGTCAGCCCAGCAAAACAATGGTTTTTCTTTAGTTTTTTTTTATTTATTTTTTATTTACTCGAGCTACTTGAACATGTTGATGCCTTGAAGTTTGTTTAGATAATATTTAGAATTAATTTCCAACACTTGTGCTTATTCTAATTTGTTTCTTTCTTTTCTTTCCCTTCCCTTCTTTTTTCTTGGTAGAATTGTATAAACTGACTGGCGAGATCCTTGGTGAAGGCGCCTATGCTTCGGTACAAACATGCGTAAACATTTACACCGATTTGGAGTATGCTGTGAAGGTGATTGATAAGATACCTGGACATGCGCGTGCGCGTGTTTTTCGTGAAGTGGAGACATTCCATCATTGTCAGGGACATCCGGGCATTTTACAATTAATCGAATTCTTCGAGGATGATGAAAAATTCTATTTGGTTTTTGAAAAGGTATTTATAAGATTATTTTATGTACATATAAACCACCATAAACCATTTGCTAGTCGGCAAGTAGTGGCGTGACGTCATACTGCAAAAAACGACGCTATATCAGCTATCGCAGAAATTATTAAAAAAATGCCACATCATCTCATATTTCTTATAATGAATCCTCTTCTCTTTTTTTTCAGATCAATGGCGGCCCCCTTTTAAGGCGCATCCAAGAGCAAATTTGTTTCTCAGAACACGAAGCAGCGCAGATTATAAAAGAAATCGCATCTGGCTTAGATTTTCTGCATAAGAAAGGTATTGCCCATCGTGATCTGAAACCGGAAAATATTTTATGCGTTGATCCGGATAAGTTATGCCCGATTAAAATTTGCGATTTCGATTTGGGATCGGGTATCAAATTTACCACAGATGTGTCATCGCCATCAGCAACACCCCAACTGCTAACACCAGTGAGTAGAAGAAATTTTGTATAATTCATGGTTAATTTTGTAATAAAAAAATGTAAAAAATTTTTATAGGTCGGCAGCGCAGAATTTATGGCGCCCGAAGTTGTTGAACTATTTGTTGGCGAGGCAAATTACTACGATAAACGTTGTGATCTGTGGTCACTTGGTGTGATTGCATATATTTTATTATGCGGCTATCCACCATTTTCGGGCAATTGTGAAGAGGATTGTGGCTGGAATCGTGGTGAGAACTGTCGCACCTGTCAGGAGTTGCTCTTCGAGTCCATACAAGAAGGTATTTGCCAAGAAAAATACATATACATATCTAAATACATTTAATATTAATATATGATTTTCCACAATTTTTTCATAGGACGTTTTTCCTTTCCCGAGACTGAGTGGACAGATGTGAGCGAAGAGGCCAAAGATCTAATTCGCGGTCTGCTCGTCAAGGAAGCGCCAAAGCGTTTAAGCGCTGAAGCTGTGCTAAATCATCCATGGATTAAATTCTCCGAGGGAGAGATTCCAGGTGATAGCAAGAAAATGGAAAATCGGCGTAAAGCGCTGCGCACGCCTGGCAATATAAGGCGGTAAGTTCAAGTTCAGTTAGAAATTAATTCAATTGAGAAACTTGTGCGTCAACCGACTAACTGTTTTTGTTACTGAGTGACTGCACATAGCTTGTAAATGTACCTATGTACCTAATTTTATAATGACGTAATAATTATTTAACATTTTTTTATTTTACAGCAATCAATCTGCGCGCGAAATATCGCAATTTGCCGAATCGGCAATGGCTGTGAAACGCGTGATACTACAGCATTTCTCGATGCGCTATGACTACATGAAAGAGCGTCCAAACATATATCAACCATCTCAAATTCAACTAGACGCTCAGAAAAATGGAAAGGATGATAATAATAGTGCACCAGTATTTCTAAAACCGCCACCACCACGTAGCCGCTCTGTGAACAACACCTTGAGCGTTACTAATAATCGTTCCATTTATGGCGGCCGCAATAGCAATTTATGTGCTACACGTCAATCAAGTCGTTTGGGTAGCGTAAATGGTGGCGGCATATCATCAGGCATCTTACAATCCAATTCATCCTCATTCAAAACATTAAATATACACGAAGAGGATGATGATGACGAAGCTTTAGAGGCATTTGGACGGCTCGACGAAGATGTAGAATGGGCGCATTCCGGAGTACATCATAATAGGTATTTAACCGCCGAAAATGAAGCAGAGTTAGGATTAAGATTAAAGCATTTGGAGAACAATGCAGAAGATGAGAGTGATTATGAAGAACCAACTCATCATTATTGGCGTGACATGGCTAATGAAGATGAGGAGGATAACGAGTTTTATAAGGAGGAAGCTGCAAAAAGCACTTATGAACCGCTACAGCAGCGTCAGCAACAGAGTGGTGAAGAGTGCAGTGATAATAACATGCTCCATGACTATGACGATTATAATAACAGGCGTCCAAAGTACTACATAAATGACGACGGTGAAGAGAATATGAATTTAGAAGGCAAACCGATCAAAGTAGTGGATGCGAATCGTTACCGTCATGGCGATTGTGGTGATATTAATGCTATTACTAGTGATGCGGACGATAGTTCCTGTATTGGAGATAATGGTGGTGACAAAGGCAGTAACACAACATTACTACAGGGTGCCATGCAATTTAAGGAGGGAAAGTATAAGGAACAAGAACAGGAGGGAAGATCAGAAAGAGCTGAAAATGCTTTTGAGTTAAGTTATAATAAGAATGCTATGAAGAATGATGATGAGTACGCGGATGATCAGTGGCAGTATGACGTTGAGAATGAGGAGCGAGTATTCAAGAATAATCAATTCGTTAATGTTGATCACACTAAGTCTAAGATTAATGATTATGATGATGGAGATGAAAATAATACGTTTGGAATAATAGCTGGAGATGAGGAAAGACAAAAGCAGCGACAAGAGCAAAACGATTTTGCAAATGAAACTACTTTTAATTTCAAAGCAAATGAAAAATTCAAACCACATTATTATAACAATCAAAATTATAATAATATTGAAGCTAAAAATGTTGATAATAATGATTCAATTGTTGGTTGTGATATAAGCAACGATCGCAGCGGTGCAGGCAACAACAAAGCAAGTGATTTGTTGACAGACGCTAAGATGGAAAAGCAACTTCCAATAGGTGATAATAATAAAGTAATATTCAACAATTTAGAAACGACAACAATCAATGCAGAAGATGCAACAAAATCCACACTCACCATCAACAATAATAGCAATGTTATGGAAGCAGAAAACGAGGCAGGCAAAGCAAAAATTAATATAATTGGAGCAAATGATGTTACAACAACAACAAATGTTAAAGCTAATTTATTGGCTAGTATTAGTGATTTGAAAGAAACGCTACCTGAATTTAATGAGACTGTAAAAATTGTTGACACCACCAAAGCGAATGAAGCTGCATTTAAAACTGTAGTAGATAAAGGGTGGAACGTAAAAGGACGAAATGCTACTGAGAAAGGAAAAAACTCAGCTGGAGAAGCAGTAGAAGATCCGAAGCCTAAGCCGAATGCAGTAGTGCCAGCGGCTTCTCAAACTGGGGTGGCGTCAACAATGCGAACGACTTTTGGCAATCAGTATAAACAACAACAGAAGCAGCAGAAACAACCGCAAAAGCAACAGCCGCAACAACAATCACAAAACGTTTTAAAACCCAAACGTTCACCACGCGCCAACAAAGGACAGCGTAATGTATGCTTTGCCGACGATGCATATCAGAATAACAATTACGATGCCGAACTGGAAGATGATGCCGATGAAGAGGAAGTGGCTTTTGGCAGGCCCCGCTCTCATAGCACAAACAACAACTCGAATGCAGCTGGTTATGCACGTCGTCAACAACAACAACAATACAACAATCAAAGGCGCTATTCTCAACCTTTGTCTGGCAATAATAATAACAACAAACAACATCAACAGCCAGCCGGCCAAACCACCGAGAATTGGCGCAATCGCGGTGGCATTTTAATAAATGGTAACAATGGCCGTGGAAATATCAGTGACACCACAAATACCAACGCTACAGTTAGCGCAAACAATTATCGCAATAAATATCGTTCGGCTGGTGCAAATTCGCCTGGCTGGAATGCAGGTGGCACACGTGGTGGTAATGCCTATCATTACAATACACGTTCCACCAATAACCATCTTGGTGTAAGCGGCGCTTCGCCACCGTCCGATGACAGTGGAAGCGGTTCCTCTAACACCATACATAATTGGCGTAATGATTGTATCTATACAGGTGCACGTAATTGTGGCATGCAACAGCGACGTAGTTATCCACAGCCACGTTATTCGCCAACATTTGAAGGCAACTCATACGGTGGAAGTGGTGGCAATAGTGGCAACAACATGATGCGTGCACATTTTGGCAATAATAAGCATCAGTATCGTATTGGTTCGGGTCGTTTTACTCATTCACCAACTGATGGTATGTACATACAGCAGTCATCGCAACAAGCTGGCGGCATTTATGGTGGCGAAAACGGCAAGTTTGGTGACAGTGGCGGCGGCATCTACAGTGGTACACCACCATCACATGGCGCATTGGACATTGGACTCTCACCACCGAGTGAGAGTTTATTAATGCAGCGACGTATGCGCGTCACAGCAGGCGTTGGCGACTACTATCAATCCGCAACGGCTAGTGGTTAATAAGTTTAAAAGTTTACTAAAAACATACATACATTTACATATTACTACAAAAACTATATTACTTTATAAAATGAAACCCCTACATTCTTATTAACTTGAATATCACAAAGCGCGTTCTTCTTCGTGCTTGTTTTGTTTTTAATTTTCCATACGAAGTTCATTTTCATTTAGATTTTGTTTCTATTTTTTACAAAACTGCGAGTTTCATCTTTTGTCTGCATATGAGTTTAAGAGGTGAGGTGAAAGTAAAAGTGAGCATTCATATTGTCTAAATACTTTTAATAATTCGTAATAATTTTAGATTGTGTAAAATCATCTCCAGGTTTCTTTCAAGTTTTGAAATCCTTATTTTTGTTAAATTGGTATCTTTTTTGGGCATGCTTGCCGAACTAAATTTCATATATAAGATCTCTATTCCTTTGTATTATTTTTAATCAAATTTATTTTAGTCATTACAATTTACAAATGTTATTGTATTATTTTTCTACTTATTTATTGTAAAACAATATTGGAAAACTGTAGCAGCCGTCTATGGATTTGTACGAACAAATTTCTAAATACTTTTCTCACCTCTTAATACACATACAAAAATGCAATGAATTAATTTCGGTTATTAATTTTAAGCAAACATTTCAAAATTTATAAAAAGAAAAGTAAAATTTTATTTATAATATAGGTCTGTTTCGATTTTTTTTTTTGTAAACTATCTTTTACAAGACAACTCGAAAAGAAATCGAAAACCAATTCAATTTCGGAACACCAGAAAAACTGGACAAACTGAATTTGGACGAAATCGAAAACCGAGACAAGCCTGTAATTATTTTTTTGTGTATCGAAAGGTAGTTGAGTACTGATTAAGAGAAAAAGAATTGAATATGTATTCCATAAACGAATAGCATTCCTTCATGGGATGTTAGCATATTATAGAAAACCAAATATTTAAGTTTTGCAAAGACTAATAAATAGTTTGGTTTTGTGTTGAAAAAAGCCTTCTGTAAAAATTAATGCAAAGACTATCAAAATGTTGAATATGATATGTGAATTTATACGTCCAAGCGCAGTCTTGGAAAAACACAGCTGATTGAAGTTGTTTGCATATATTTTTTCACACTAATTTCAAAGCATTTCTTTTAAAACATACAAAATCCCACTGGCAAAATAAGTTGAGCCCAACCCATCCAATTGATGCAAGAATGGGGTAAAGCTTCATACGAATTCATAGTTGTGTGCACTGTTACGAGCTCAATTTTCAGCCCTTTCTATTAACAGCAGCTATTTCCTCTTCACACACTCTTTCTCTTGCGCTCGATACTATCGAAATTCCAAACTTATATTTAGACTTAATTACACTTACTGCATACTACGTATAATCGTAAAAATTTATCTTTTTTTAATATTTCTCACCTAAATTTGTATGCTAATTCTAATATATTTTTAGAATAGCTATTGGAAAAATGTTGGTAAACTTAAAAAACGATGTAAGCACTATCTTATGATACTGTTGATGTTGATGGTGTTGATGATTGATAAATATAGTGATGTTGACTGAATGATGTTAAATTGAAAGATAAAAACAAAATCCCAACTTGTTTGTAATGCTTATTTTTTGTGTGTATTGTGAACGAAAATGAAATATTAAAAACCGAAATCACCATCAAGTATAGATAGAAAAAAATTTTTGCAAAACTTCAAAAAATTACAATCTTAAAATGTATTGATTCCTTGACGAATTTTTGAGCATTTCAATTAGTCTTAATAAAGCAATGCATTTTTTGAACGAATTTGTAAATGTAGTGAGCGTTTTAAGTTAAAAATTGTGTATTTAAAAATTCGTACACGAATCGAACAACTATGGTTATAAATACCTATTTAGGGGTTTTTCTTACAACCCATATTACATTGGAAAAAAATAATTCGCTGCAAGTGCGCTTGAGTAAGCGCACAAACTTCTATTTACACAGCATGTTTGATCACGTAATTTGCGTTTACCTCTCTTTCTCGTTTGCTGAATGCACTACGCTGTTATCAGTTAACAAAAGTAGTCGTGTATAATTCAATATTGTAAAGGTAAACGCTTGTCAAAATTACAAATTTAATAAAAGGCATTTTTTGCTGTGTACTTTCGTTTCATAATACACCCGCATACAACAGCTAAAATATACTTATTACGTCAAAAGTATGCGCAAATTCTGTAAAAGTAATAAACAAAAAGGTATGCTGTTCAAAAAGTCGTTCGCTCTTTTTTTATAAAACAAAAAAACGATTTAATTTTTTAATAAAACTATGTATCTATAAAGCGAAATTAATTTTTGCATAAAACAAAAACGAAATAAAAAACAATAAAAGTTTGATTCTTTGATACATATTTAATTTGTATTTTTTAATCTCTATACTATAAACTTGTAGTGTGGCCGACGCGAATAATGTTAAATTCGTTATTAACAAAATGCATTTTGCGCAATATTTATGCAAAGTATTTGCTCTTTTTTTCTTTTTTTATCATAAACATTAGCAAAAGTGAAGCATAAATATTGATTTGAATGAAAAATCAAAACTATTTGTAACCACCCCGTCCCAGACAAGCGTGAAAAATGCGAACTATTTCTTTTCTTTATAAAACAAAAAAAAAAAAAAAATTAAGCATCAACCCGTGTGTGCAGTTTGATTGTGACTGTGAACATTTAATTAAACTAGCTTTGTTATAGTGTCACTACCTTATTATTATTATTATTTGTATGTTGAGCGCCTAAAAGTATGCTTGTTATAAACTAAAAATACAGAATGTCTCACTGCTATAGATTCCTTATTAACTTGTGTCTACCTCAATCGGTCTGTTAAACGCTTTTTTAAATTACCATCACTTCACATGTCACAATAAACAAGCATATCTAATACCGGTTTCACTTTATCCATGCGCGTTAGAAGTAGCACTTTGCTTTACCCGATCTTTTTGTTTGTCATTGAGCGTGTTTAGGAAAACCTGCAATTCGACTTTTGCCAATCTGAAGTAAATCAGTTCTAGAGTATTTTTTTTTTAATACTAAGAAGTTCTTCCCGCTTCAAGGTTCAAGGTAATCGAATCGTTTTCGCGATATTTTCTAGAAAGTGAATTCCTTTCCCATATGATTCTAGTTTTGTAGCGACAAAAACACTTTCCCAACGTTTTACAGTACCTTATCAGGAGTCACAGCTCTTGAGCGGGTATCAATTTCAGTCCTTGAGTTGATCATTAGACTGATTTCGAATTTTTTTTTATATTTTTAATTCTTCCGCTTTTGAAACTCAATTTTCGAATGATGCACTGTAAATAGTATGAAGACTAATTTCGAAAATAATAAAATATTGAAAAGTCACGCGAATTCTTATAGAATCAAACTTCGAAAAGGCCCTTGAAACGATGGAAAATTTGCCATCTTCACAAACAAGTTTAAGACTATACGGAAATAAATTCCATGCACTCATTGGTTTGTAAATCGTTTGAATTTGAAATTCCAAAAAACGTGTCTGAAGTAAAAATTCTATGGTGCTTCGTAAATAACTTTTCGAATTTAGAATTTTCAATGCGAATGACTACTTTGCATTTCGATCAAAAAATATATTTGTTCGAATTGCGGTGCACTATCGAGTTATACAACTTTTTAATGCATACTTTTAGGCGCTCTTAGAATATTGCTGCTTAATTGCACTTTTCCTATTCAAACTAATTTTTTTTGTCCTAAAATCACTACGAAGATAAAACCCAAAACTCCGTTTTTTGCTCGGCACAATCTTAATGCAAATCTAAAAAAAAAAAACACGAAACAAAGCTCAAATGCCTTTTGTCTGTATTTGTTATTCCTCTCAACTGGCCCAGTAGCGCTCTCCAAGAGAGCAGCAATTAATTTAGTAGTCTTAAGTGGTTAGTTAAAATTACAATAAAGTTTCCATGACACGAAAATAATCATACAAAAATGATATCATATAGCAGAATGCTTTTAAATTCTTACTGCGAAAAATTAAGTGATACGAAAATAAAAATATTTAATTTAAGGAAAATAAGAAAACCCCTGATTGAGCATGCATAACAAAATAAAAATTGCGCTCAATTATGATGCCAAAGTTGTTGTATTTGAATTATGTGAACAAAAAAAAAACCAAAACAAAAACAAAGAAAGGAAGTAAGCTCTTAAAGGCGGCAGCATTCACATACACTCACAGATATACAGAATTATCATAGATGGGCACTTTGCACCGCCATCAATAATGCAATAAAAGATATGCTGATACTGCAATTTGATTTGCATTACCAGATAAAATTTTGTTGTACTTTACTAGCTGTACATGGAAGTTTTGCTTTATTTTTACAGTGGGTAGTACAATTTCATTTGAATTTGAGTTGCATTACTAATTACTAAAAAATATTACTGGTACTGCAATTTGATTTGCATTACCTGCAAAATTTTGGATTGTTATTGCACTTTAATTGCGGCAAATTTAACTTTTTCCATTGATTCGCACAATTTGAATTGAAGGCGTTAAAATTTGCTGATAATGCAATTTGAATTGCATTTCCTTAAATTTTTCTGACTGCAGAATTTAATTTGAGTTTAATTTGCATTACCATTACTGAAAAAGCTTTGCGGTAGTATAATGTACATGAAAATTCCATAATATTTAATAATTGCAATTACATTAATACATTACAACTCGCTGAGCAAATGGAATTACACAAAAGATTCGAGTAATGTAATATCAATAGCATTACTGAAAAACTTAGACAAACTACTTAAGAATAATGCTTCTTGCTTAGCATTTTTATCTCTTAAAAAGTATTTTTGTGCTTATTTTCCTCAAAAAACAGCATAATTGTAATGGTAATGCAAATTAAATTTTGTATTAATTACTAATTACTGACAAAAGTTTAACAATACTGTAATTCGGTATGCAATTAACTGCTAAATTTTACTGGTTTTTGAATTTTAATTCAATATTACTATATTAGAATTACATGGAAGTCGTATTTGCATTACTCAGTTACCGCAAAAGCTGCAGTTGAAATAACATTTTGGCGGTAATGCAATTGCATTTACATACATTACCAGTGAAATTTAGTTCTTTTTTATGTTTGTAATATTTTATTACAATGCAACTTGATTTTAAAATGGCGTTGAATATAAAATGTATTTTGATAATGCAATCTTAATTGCATTACTGGCAAAAATTTAAATAAACAAAGGATGCTATATCTGTTGTAAATTTGAAAATGTCGTTTTACTGCATTTTTGTTAAGTAATCTATTTAATTTCACAAGTAATGCAAACTTAATTGCATTACCATTTAATCTTTTTACTGCAGCATGCCTATGTATGATAAAAAAAAAACATTCCCTTCACCCTGACATACACACTCGTTACATACAAATGTTATACATACATATTTATCGTTATTTGCTGCCAAGACCATTTTTGCAGTTTGATTGTTTATTAAAAATTGTTTTTTTTTTTCTTCTAAATTTTTTTGTTCGAAAAAAAAGTTGCGCATTTCGAAAACAAAAAAAAGAGCACCAAACGTAGAATTTGCTACACATTGTAGTGAAAAGCACGTGAAAAAATCGATTTAAGAAAACCTACACAAATACATACAAACAAAACTCTATACTCAACACGCGAACACTTATCACTAATCCAAAAACAAAAAAAGGAAAAACAAGAAAAATATCCAACAAAAATACCAAAATGAAATTACCAAGAAAGTAATCAAACTCCTCCCTCAATACGAAAACAAAAGAAAAAACACAAACATTTTTATATAAACTATATACATGCATACATATATATTTTTGAAAATCATTAGAGAAGAAGAAGAATGATGATTGATGATGACATTGGCGAAAAACGAGAAAAGTTGAAAAGCCGTAAAAAATTGAAATCAAGTGGCGGAAAAAAATATTCAAATTTCTTAGGTGGTGGCGAGATCGAAAATAAGAGAAAATATGAACAACAAACAAAAAAAAAAAAAAAATTGAAATAAAAATGAAAAGTGCAACAAAATTTTTGTAAGTAAACTGAAAGTGTTGCAGTTTTTTGTTTCTTTTTGTAACTGTACTTCGGTCTAACCACAGCTCAGCAGCATAGCCTTCGCGCGCATGCGTAATAAATTCGGCCAAGTAAATTAGATGTGAATGTATGACAATGATGATGATTGGCATAAACTGAAGCAAAATCATATACGAAATGAAAAACTGTGAAAATATATAAAATATGAAAATCAATAAAAAAAAATCGAGAATCAAGCAAAACGAAAGCAAAAAAAATTGTTTTAATTTGTTTTCTGTTGGGCATATTAATGAAGAAAATGCAGGTAAGTGGTCCTTGGGTACTTCGCTCTTTAATTTTTGGCTGGAACGATTTGGTGTTCCTCTAGAAGATCGACGACAGGAGTTCACCACATCTTTTAGAGCGTGTCGGCATCGAAAATATCTGTGGTCATAAGCGATAACAACCTAACTCGACTTAGGAAATTAAACCAATTGAAATTTCTTCCAGCGATTTTTTGTAACAAAACTGCTTTATAACTTAGGCAAACATGTTGGATTTAATTGTTTATAAACAAAGTTGTAAAAGACCAATGAAAGTCTTAAAAAATGTCTCGATGTTGCTATTTCAACTGGTCTAATTTCTTAAATCGACTTAGGCTGTTATTTACCCCTATTGCGAGTGTCGATTTGCAGTAGAATAGAAATTTTTCAGATTTTTTTTTGGTATTGTGTAACTTGATCAAACAAAAACTGCATGTTTTTAATGTAATTTAAATTTTTTGCCAATAATTTAATTTTTATTCATTTTATTAGCACTCGTTGATCGATCGGGTCGACACTCGCAATTGCTCGATGATCGCTAACCGCTTAATAGTCGATTATCTATTCGTGTTCGACACTCGCAATAGGTGTGCTTGCTTATGACCAATGATATGAATTTCTCTTTTTGTCTTTCTAAGGTGATGTTGATGACCTTTGCAAATTTTTATGGGCTCCTAGTGCGTGATCGCAATCAGCAGACCAAAATGTTTCTGATTTGTTAAGCCTTGATGGATTATAGAAAAATTTGCAATAAAACCTTTAAAAATGCGTAGAAATAACAACAATAACAATTTCATTCATAAATTCTTTCATTCATAAATTTCTGCCAAAATCCATCCAAAAATGACAAAACTTCTAAAAATCTAAAATTGCGAAAAGATGAATAAATTGATATTCCAGCAAAAATAGTTATATAACATTATCTTTAAGCCTGTTATAGTTCTCAATATCTTCCGAACTTAACTTAAATGGCTATATTAAACTGATCTGGATTGGATTTATGTAATTCGATGCTATCAACAGGCGTCCAAACCACAACTCCATATATGTATAACATCTAAAAATCAATTAGTTTGGCCTAGGGTGTCCATCACCATCTTTTATTGTTTTTCAATAATTCTTCGGACTTTTTAAGAATTTCATACCACTACATTAGAACTGGAATGCCCCCAAATTAACAAAAATTCAATCGTCAGACTCGCATAAACGGCGCATAAATTCATTCTACCAGGCACGCAGAAAGGATATGTGAGCGGATGCTATTTGTAAAAAATTTCTCTTTGCTTCAATTGCGCAGTAATCTCAAATTCGCACTACCTGCATGCACATTAGAGTGGCCTAATTTTTCAATAAAGAAATTTTAAGGATGCTATGAGCTGATTTTTCTGAAGGTAATAAAAAAAATAATTTCATAAAAGTTTTACCTCGAATCAACTAGTCTAACCACTGTCGCAAAATTGAAATGAATTTTGATAAAATGGAAAATACATTTTGTTTTATTCCTCTGATACATGCAAATATGTATTCCTTTTTTTATATCGAAGTAAACACACCCTTATGTAGACAAATGTACTGTAGACGAATCAATACAGGTGGACGCCGGTGGACATACATACATATCAGGTCATAGCATCCTTAAAATTTCTTTATTGAAAAATAAGGCCACTCTAGTGTGCATGCAGGTAGAAGTTCGTGAGTTTACTGCGCAATTGTAGCAAATAGAAATTTTTGTCAAATAGCATCCGCGTGCATATTTTTTCTGCGTGCCTGGTAGAATGCGCCGCCTGAGTCTGAGGATTGAATTTTTTTATTGATTTGGGGGGCATTCCAGTTTTAATGTACTTGTATGAAATGCTTAAAGCACTCGAAGAATTATTGAAAAACTATATAAGATGGTGATAAACACCCTTATATGGAGTTGTGGTTTGGACGCCTGTTGATAGCATCGAATTGCATACATCCATTCCAGATCATTTAAGTTAAGTTCGGAAGATTCCTATTTTTGCTGGAATAGGTACCCATTTATTCAACTTTTCGCAATTTTAGATTTTTAGTAGTTTTGTCATTTTTGGATGGACTTTGGCAGAAATTTATAAACGAAATTGTTATTGTTGTTATTTCTACGCATTTTTACGTTTTTTTTTGCAAATTTTTCCATAATCCAATACGTATGGCATACTTTTAGGCGTTTTCCGTAGTTTAGAATTTAAACACAAGCGATACCAAATTTTCTATAATCAAACCTTGAAAAATACACAGTTGCGAAAAAAAAGACTTCCTATAAAATGTTATATATTTTTATTTAATAGATATTTTTTTTTTCATAATAATGAAACTAGATTTTGCTCAACAATTCGTGTTTACTTACATAAATTAAATTACTTAACAATAAATGTTGATTGAAATATATTATTGCATTCTTGTAAAACTTTATAATAAACAATTATTCTTTAAACTTGATACAGTCGACGTAGATTTCTCTAGAAATTTTAAACGATTTATATTACAAATATACACATACATACGTACATAATAATAAGGTTAACAGCTTACCTAGATAAATAAAGAACATTTTGAATTTGAATATGAAAAATTTAAAATTGGATGATCGTGCAGCATTTCGTGTATTAAACAATAATATTAAAATAATATTAAAATAAAAACAAACATTGAAATTTTATAACCAATTCGTGATTTAGGTTTGCACTACGTACGTATGTATGTATGCATGTATGAGGGATTATTTTAAACTTAAGACTATTTAACTTTGGCACTGACTTGATTTTTTTTTTAACTTCAACTAGAAAAATTAAATGGATTAAAAAATATAATAAGTAAAATAAAAGAAAAAAAAAACAAAAAAAATAACAGAATTTACTACAATTCCAATACGACCAGTGATTTTAAGTCGGTCCCATATCGACTACCAGTTCGAAAACGCCCCCTTAAGAAAGAAAAAAAATGACTTTTTAGAAAACAATCGATTTAAATCCTACACATTAAATAATTTTGAGTTACATATGTAAATTTGAAAACTTTAATGGATTTAAAAAAATGTTTAAACTTTTCAGCAGTGAGTTCCCAACTTTCATTTATTGCTCTGATTTTTAATTTCTTTCGGTTTAGATTTAATTTCTATATTTTTATTTTTTATTTTTTTTCTGTCAATTATAGCTTAATCAAAAAGTTTTTAATTTTTAAATGGTTCTAAAATTAAAATAAATTTTTTAAAAACTCTGCCAATAAGAGCAGAATACAGTTTGTTTCATAAAAGTAGCCGATTTTTGTAACTCTATTCGATCGATTGTCTCGACTGATATAGTCGACTGACGGCATAATGACTCACTTTTTCTTTCTCTGTAAGAAATACAATTTTCTCGTTTGTTTCTCACTTTCTTTTAAGTTTGTAACAACAAAATTTTCTTTTTTAATTTTCAATCGAATTGGTGTGACGTCAATAGAGTCGATAATTTCATCGATTTATTACAAAAACGGGCTACTGATGACTTTTTACATCGAAACATTATTGTGATCACTACAATTTAACAGCTGAGTTAAAACGTTTTTTCAAAATTCGTCTCAAAATTTTCCTTATCTGAACCTTGATCCCATCATACCAGCCGTGTTATTAGACCAGCTGATTTCTATTTTTTCCTCGAATTTTAACAGTGCACTAATTTCTCAGTGTGATTTTGGCATTAAACCTATAGATTACAAAAAAAAAAAAAATACATGGAAAATAAATGTGATCTGATATGGTTATGCCTATGGCGTTATGGCTGTGGCAGGTCATCCGCAGCATTACTCTGTATTGAGCTAGTAATAAAATGTTCTTTACACTTGACAAGAAATTTAATATAATTTGAAAGTTTTTGCATCGCATTGACTAACAGACTAATGCCCCCGGATTCTATCCCGCACAAATTGCAAAAATTTTCAACTTTCAGAAAAGGCTCTTTCGGAACTGACTGCCGATATAGGCTGGTTTTCACTCATTTGTAAAATTCTAGTATGCTCGAAAAAACACATCGATTTTTTTTGCTTTTCTTACGAGCATCGATGATAGTTTTACATCGATGTATTTATAAACACGATAATTGATTTTATAATTGATTTTTAAATGAAAGTGAAAATTGAACTCATTTATCATATACGGAGATAAAGTTAAGGGCATAGGACATACATATATTTTCTCTGCGTTTGTGAAGTCAGAAAAAGCTAACGAAATTCGCTTTTCCATAAAATCGATATAACGAATAATCGATATGCAAGAATATCGACTTTCGTCCAACACTAATTCTAATTATTTTATGCATTTATCAAGTTATCAGTTTTCAATTACTATTACAACTATCTATCTAACTACATATATACAATTATATTAAAATTATTTAAAAATACTAATAAAATAAAATATTTAATACAATTTAGTCAAATCTTGCCTTTTTTTACAATTAAAATACATATTTTTTTTACTTATAAATATATTAACTAACTAGTAGTAGCTGTTTGGTTGTTTGTGTAAACGTCTTAGCTATGGCTCATTTGCAAATTTTGTTGGTGTTGTTGTTCCAGTTGTTGTGTTCGTCCCCGTCATTTTAAAATTCTGTTGATTGTACTGTGTAGTTTGTTGTTGTTGTTCATCACCACTACTATCACTCTTCATTTGCTCCATTTCAATGTCCGAGCAATTATCCGAATGTGAGAGCGCCGAATCCATTGACGTTACAGTCGTATTCACCTCTTTGTCGCTGGTGGCATGTGGTGTTGTTGGGAACGGTAATGTTAATAACGGTTTCTTTTGCGCCGCACAATTATCGGCTTCAACATCGTCTTTTATTTGAGTTTGTACTACGAAATTATTACTATTGATATCCTCAATAGCTTTGCGCAGCTGGAGAGAAAGAAAAAAAAAATGAGAAAAAAGAAAATTAAAGGAAAATGGAAAAATTAAAACAAGCTAAAACGTCTTAAGAAGTACGATTTACAGTCTCCTTCATAACCTAGAAAAGTTTTTACATAACGAATTAAGCGAAAGAGCGATGCCTAAGTCTAGCTCGCCGACTAGACCTTTGGACCTTTTCAGTGTAAAGATCCCTATCCACCAGATGTACACTAGGGTGGAGCGACAAAAAAAAGTTTTTTCAGTCCACCCCTAGGATTAAAGATATTTTGAAGGCGATCCCAAAAAAAAATTTTTTTTTTGCCTCGCCCCCCCGATGGGCTTTTTACTTTTTTTTGGCACTACGTCCGATTTTAATGAACCGTACACCGTTGTTCATGGCTTGAAAGCCGCCACAATTCTTACCTTAATCAATTTTACTCCGAGTTCAAATTCTAGTAGTGACTGTCGGAATCTCGTTTCACATCATACTTAAATTCCATTTTTTTTTAGCCTGTCAAAAAGGCCTTTAAATTCTGTGAAACTTTTTCTTGGAGGCGTGGCAAAAAAAAAACAAATTTTTTCTGATCGCCTTCACAATATCTTTAATCCTAGGGGTGGACTGGATAAACTTTTTTTTTGTATGGGGGCCGATCCGCACTAATGTACACTAAACCTACTTTTTGACAGTAGTTGAACTCTTGCTTGCATAAATCACTTTTTACAGAAACGTACTAGGCTCCAGGAATAACCAACTTACCTCTTTCAGTCCCACAACACCTACAAGGCGTCCAATTTTTGTCACATAAGCATGATTTATGCCAACCATAGAGAACAGCGAGTGCACTTTGAGTATTGAAGTGCGCTCGACCAGTTGAAATGGTGATGGATCAATATTGACATTGGCTTGTTCCAGATCGATGGCTTTTGACATCTCCTCCATTTCCCATTGTTTTTGATCTTCCGGTGACATATCGATGACACGTTCACGAGGCTAAAGAAAAGAGATTTGTAAAAGGTGAACATTTTAGTAAGACGAACTTGTTTGAAATTAATACACTGAAAAAAAAACTGTTAGTCAAGAACATACAATAATCGGAGTGGCCTGGTTTGCTATTTTCAGCTAACAACGAACTAACCGAACCATTATATTCTTGTTAAGAAAAATGTATTCTTCATAAAAGTTTCGGTGCTGCCAAACCATTCCGATGTTACATTCTTATTGGAACAATTTTTTTTTTTCAGTGTATTTTGAAAAAAAAAAACCCTTTGGGTACAATAGTTAGCTATTTGCCCGATTTCAAATTACATATATCGATAAAAATATTTACGCTTTTTTTGGGGAAAAAAATATTCATTTGACCTACCAATGTCACCGTTTTCGTCTTTTTCATACTCATTGTCTGGTTTTATTTTTATTTTATGTACAGTTGTGCATTTCGTTACATACATTTTGGGGAATATTTTTTGTGTTTTTTTTTTTTTGTAATAACATATTATTGTAAAAGTGTGGGAAACGTAGAGGGTGTGGCATATGGATTTACATAGAAAAGAAAGAAAAAAATATTTTAGTCAAATCAAATTGATTTACGAGAGACATTTTGAAGCAAGCTTTGGTATTCACAAACATTTAAAAACATTACGAACATGAAACACAAACAAAAGTTAGTAGAACGTTTATGGAGTAAATAGTAAAATTTAACTCAAAACTATTCATACATAAATACAAACCAACTAAAATGGGTTGAGTTACGTGCGATTACCTACTTACACTTAAATAACAGCAAGTACTTACAATTATTAACTAAAATATTTATTATAATTTCTGGTGAAAGAAAAGATTATAACAAAAGTTGATATTTACTTTTCTGAAAGTTGAATTACATTCGGCATTCACACGTACGAAATCGACTTTTGATGCCATCGCTATGTGTAAGATATTGTGGTACATATTTTAATATTTCATATTTTAGTTCAAATAACTTGTATCAAGTTTGACTAAGTTCTGTGCTGGGACCATCTATATGATAAATGTGTAGAAAACTGTGCAGATAACAACAACAACAACCAAGGGAAACATTTATTACTATAGCCTGTATATTAAGGTGGATCGCCGAAAAAAGTGTTTTCAGTCCACCCCTAGGATTAAAGATATTTTGAAGGCGATCCCCCGATGGGCTAATTACTTTTTTTGACACTACGTCGCCATTTTAAGTCCGATTTTAATGAGCCGTACACCGCTCTTCATGGCTTGGAAGCCGCCACAATTCTTACCATAATCATATTCAAGAAAAAGGTATGATGTGAAACGAGATACCGACAGTCACTACTAGAATTTTAACTCGGAATAAAAAATGATTAAGGTAACAATTGTGGTGGCTTCCAAGCCATGAACAAAGGTGGACGGCTCATTAAAATCGGACTTAAAATGGCGACGTAGTGTCAAAAAAAGTAAATAGCCCATCGGGGGGGGCGTGGCAAACCTAGGGGTGGACTGGAAACCTTTTTTTTTTGTATGGGAACCGATCCGCACTACTGTATCTGTTTGTTGCTCCTCAATTTTTTCTTAGAACCAAAAATAATAATAATTGACTAAGAATTATTATCAACTGGTCTTGAGGTCATTGAACTTACAAAAATATAGAAAACTGTTCGAAATGTTTGTGTATCCTTACACAACAACAAAAATGATATCCTATTTATAAAATTGATTTGTCAAAATAAGTCTTTAGGAGCTCTTTCTTTCCATCTACTTTCCTTTTTAGCGTCAGCTAATCGAGCTGTACCTTATACAGTCAGCTGATCACAGTCAATCATGTGCCACTTTCCTACATTTAACACATTGTACTCTCTTGCGTTATACAGTTTGTGTCGAGCCCAGCGATCTCCTGAACCTATCGTGAAAGTTTCAGAGACATAGGCCATAAATTGTGGACATTTTTGAAGTAAGAAATGTGGTCGTGGTCCAATTCCCTTGTAAGTTGCCATCAACATTGCTTAGCCCTTAGGACAAGTATGTCGGAGTAGCCCCGAGCACCACATACATAGATAGCTCACTTTGACTTGACTGCATGAACGGAAAAGGAAGAGTCTGGATTGAGGAGAACAAGAATCTCAAATAAAGAACCTCAACACCTTGACAACTACGTCATTGCTAATAGTTACATATACGACACTGTGGGGGGATTTAGTATTTTAGAACCAACACAAACCGCTACAGCAGCCGCGAAAGTCATCGAAGAATCACTCTTTACAAAAATTGATATTTTGAGCTGTGTAAGCAAATCAGAAGTGAAGTCCTAGATCAACGAAGCAAGATCACAATAGAGACGGTTTTCATCACAACTGAGCTTGCCACAGTAAAACCTTCTAATTTTCTTTTTTCGTATCTTAACAAATTTTTTTTTTGTGAAATCTGGATATAAGGTAGTGAATTATCAAACTTTTCTAGGCAGTTTCGATAGCGTAGAAGTGGCCTGACCATTCCGATTCCACCAATTTATATTACGCGGGGACGGATATGGCTCAAACGACTTATTTTTGGTTACTTGTTATATAATGGCAGGAAGTCTATATCTATTTCTACATGTTTATGACGTTCGAACAACGTTAAGTGAACAAAATTATAATACCTTGAAATTATAATACCAGAATAGTCATAGATATTTTACGATTTCTGAAATACACTTGGAAAGGTCGTAATTATAAAACTGTTCTCAAAATTACTATGCGATCACTATTCAAGCTCAGTGATATGGAAAATGGATAAAAAGTTTAAGGTACAACAAAGTCGGTTGAACTAAAAATAATAGAACTAAGCAAAATGTAGAATTAATTTAATATTTTTACAAAATTACTACCCATTGTACTTACAGATCTGAGCTACTACCAGCTAAACTACATTTAATTACTTAGAATGTAAAAAGTATATAATTACTTTTATCTCAATTGTATTTGTTCTATTTGCATGAGTATAGTTCGTATCGAAAAAAGTATTCCATTTAATCGAGTTTGTTTTCGGCGTCGTACAATCTGTGGTAGAGTGTGATTTACGGAGTACGCCCGCTTTTATTGGTGATTCCATAGTAGAAAGATCCCATCGCGTATTGGCTAATTTTGTTCTGACTTTGGCATGGACGGGTGAGGAAGTTAAGCTTCGTGATATCTTTTTTTTTCATTTTTTGTAAAGAAATATTTAAGCGGACACTTTACAAAGTTGAGAATCTTTATTTTAAAGTATGTACTTACAAAATTATGTGATTTATTGTGTTTCTTTGGTGGTCCCGGCGAGTTGGGAACAATTTGGTACTTTTACGTTTAATTAAAAAATGTTTTTATTATTAATTATACCTTTCTTATACATATATAAACTTGTACTTACAAATCTGTTTGTTTTTATACTATCAGGTGTACTTGGAGGTGTTGGCTTGTAAGCAAAGTGTGAAAGAAATTAAATACATTTTTTACTTCGTAATTGTTAGATACATAGATTTTTAGGTTATTTAAAAATAAAAACCATAGTGTGATGTGACGTGACGATATGATGTGATGTGTCGCATTGTTAAATCGCTCAAATCGCTTTTGCTGGGAATTCTTTTTTTTTCAAATACTCGCAAACGAATGCGTTTTTACAACAAGTTTCATATTGCTATTTACGAATTTTACTAGAATTTTTTCCGACGTCTGAGCAGCAGGACGAACTATTTGAACATTTTTTTGAAAAGCCCCTTTCGAAGAATTCTTTTGAAAAAAGCCATGCCTTAGAATTTTTTTCAGTAAGGCCCAGTTTTTTTAAAACGAACTAAGAATCAATGCATTTTCATCTAATAGATACAAAGCGTAATTGAAAAAATTCCAAGATAGGGCGTTCCTTAGACAAATTCTGAAATAGGGCGTTGTTGGAATTATGCAGCCTTTTTTAAAATTTGTTTGGTGATCTTCTAACCAGCATTTTCGCATTAAAATTCGGCTAAAACTGTCAAAGTTATCTTTCTGCTTATTATTTTTTCTTGTTGTTGTTGTTGTTTTAACAACAAAATCACTCCCCGAAGGTTTTGGGGAGTGTTGTCGAAATAACAGTCCCTTGCGGTACTGCCCGACTGTCGTGGGAGCGATTTGGTATGACCAGTCCAACCTTCTAGGTCATGTCATCCCTCCTTCCGAAAGGAAAGAGAAGATGGGTAATGAGAGGTGGGAGGCATCATATCCGTAGATCAACCATCGAGTTGCACATCATTACCTTTGTGCATATTGGTCGCCCCTTACGACCGGTCTTCCTTGTCCATTGTATCTTCTTTTTCTTTTACTTCTTCCTATATCTTTCTGTCCCAATTCCTCAAGCTTTACTTTTTCTTTCAATTTTACTTTTGCTTTATCTTTTAATTTAACTATTGCTTCAGTTTTAATTTTTTCTCTTTTTTTTCTTGCTTTATAATTTGTTTTTACTTTTACTTTTTTTGAATTTTATTAGTTTCACTTTTACTTTTACTTTCACTTTCACTTTCACTTTTACTTTTACTTTTACTTTTACTTTTATTTTTACTTTTACTTTTACTTTTACTTTTACTTTTACTTTTACTTTTACTATTACTTTTGTTTTTACTTTTACTTTTACTTTTACTTTTACTTTTACTTTTACTTTTACTTTTATATTTACTTTCACTTTTACTTTTACTTTTACTTTTACTTTTACTTTTACTTTTACTTTTACTTTTACTTTTACTTTTTCTTTTACTTTTACTTTTACTTTTACTTTTACTTTTACTTTAGTTTTGGTTCTATTTAACTTTTGCCTTAAATCTTTCTTTACCTTTAATATTTCGCTTTTCTGTCCTTTCGCGTTTTTCTTTAGCCCGTCCTCTTCCTATTCCTACATTTATGCTTCCCTTATAACCTCCCTGTTATTCCGATATGGTTAGACTTACTAAGCCTTGCTTTGGTATCCCTTTAACTTTTTCCGTTCCTTTTCCATTTCCGTTTTCTTCTTTCTTGACCTTTCCTTCTTAAGTCTCTATACCTTCACATTATCTCTGTTTTTGTTTTTCTAAAATGGATTTTATCCTGGATTATTTGGACGAGTTTATGTAGAGTCGGGATTTGGCTGAGTCTTTATTATGTTCTTCTAGATGAGTTTGTAAGTCGATAAGTAATTCTCATGGCAAGTTGATGATATCAAGAAAATGTTACAACAACAAGAAGAACGAGTAAAACATGCAATTTACCTTATGATCGCAGTTCGATGATTCCGCAGTATTTTGTGCTTGCTTGTACGGAAGTAGAAAGTACGAAGCATACAATAAACAACAAAAATAACAAAGTCCACACACAAATTTTAAATAAAAACTTCGTTAAACAAAACCAAAACACAAAAAAACGAGTAACACAAGACGAAATCGAACACAAACCCAACAACAAAAACCAAAAACAAAAAAAGCAGCGCAGCCAAATTGAAACGAAAAATTCTTTAAAAAAACTCAAAATTGAACTTACCAACTGAACTTTCTTCGAGATGCTCGGCGCACGCTGGACGAGTTGCACTTCATTGGCGCTCACGGCCGGTGTTATGCTGCCAGCATCTGGATCCGGATGTACATCTTGCAAAGTATTCGATTTACGAAATATCGCTTCGAATGCAGAGCGTATACGATGCTCTGTACCTGTGATGGTTGTGTATGGGGTTATGTTAGGGCTGTGCGGTGAGGTAGGTGCGTAAGTTTTTAAATTAAATGAGTTTGTCTTTTTCAAAATGGATTTGCGTGGTGCCACATTATTGTTAAGTGATTCTTGGCGTTGTTTCGGTGGTAACATTTCGTCGTTGGCTATTTGACGCAAACTGAGTATATCGGGTGCGGGCAGTACCTCGAAACGTGATGGACGGCGCATTTTCAATTCGGCTTCCAACTTTTTCTTTTCCTCTTCGCGTGCGCTAAAAACGAAAAAAAAGAGTTTTTATTAAACTAAAAATTTATGAACTTAATTCAGACCATATAGACCAACGAGCTACTCACCGTTCTTCTGCTTCCTTTTGCCACTTTTGTGCCACCTCCATGCGCTTCTCACGTCCAATATGTTTCTCAATCATTTTAATCAATTCATAACGTTGTACCGATCCAAGCAATATCATATTCTCGTGACTATCGACCAGCGGTAGAGATCGCAGCGTTTTATTCACCCTCAGCACCTCTTTGAGTTTTTGATACGAAATGCCATGCCAAATATATTTTACATCTCGCACCATAAAATCCTCCACATAGATGCTGTACATCGCCGAACTGGATGGCAACAAATCGGGCAAATACGGCAGCTTCTTAATCAATATAATACTGTCGTACATGGACGGTTGTAGCAGGGCTGCAATGGCGTTTGCAATCAACACTGCGATCATCACCGGTACAACATGCGTTATCTGGCCGGTCATCTCGAAAATGATAACTGCCACCGAAACGGTATGCGTCACAGCGCCAGAAAATGCCGCTGCACCCACAACTGCATAACCGCCCGGAATGATGGGTGACAAGCGACCGCCATATCGCACACCGCTCGGAAACCACAAATGCATACTTTCACCAATTAGACGTCCCAAGCTGGCACCGATTTTAAAAACAGGTATGAAAATACCAGATGGCACGGGAATGGTGGAGGCAACAATGGAGAGGAAAAACTGCGAAAGTGAGAGTAAACGAAAATTAATAAATGTGTCCAACAACAAAGCTTCGATTTTTACTTACCGTGAACACAATGTAAATGGAGAGATTGATGAAAATGTTCGTGTAACTTGTGACCCAATGCGTTACAATTGCGGCCTGTTCCACAGTGAGATCTTCCCGCGACCACGTGAAATTACTGAATAATTGTGTGACTTGTTCGTGTGTGCTCAGTTCGCCGGCAATAAATTGTCCCGTACCGAGTGGGAAGGACAGCGATGAGACGAGTAACGCCAGAAACCCCGGATATAGAAAACGGCTGTAAATGGGAAAGAGATGATGATGATAATGAAACTGACCTCTTTTTCTACTCACTTTTTTTGCAGAAATTTGTTCATTTTCTTGTTGGACCGCATGAAAAGCACATAACGGCGATGTACCCAAACGTAGGACGCTCCACCAAGACCGCATACGACTCTAAAAAGTAGAACAAGATTATATTTGAGTCAAAGAAGGTGTGAGACATTTTCAGGACACTCGGACAATCAGACAATACGTAGGGTGAAGGGGAACGCATCAAAAGGTACCTCAGCCAAGGTTGAGGTGGGAAAGGAAGCGGTACAGTCGATGCCGCACCGTTGAATGCTGAATTTATCGTTGGGGAATGTATGGTTGATGCCGTTGGATAGTTGATATATTCCAAGAACACCATTGGGCGGCTGGCTGGTGCCAAGACTGAGCCTGAGAACGGTGAGTCGATGGGTGTTTTAACGGTGAAGGGAAACGGTGGACGGGTAGATGATCCTGATAGAACGGTGCCAAAGGGAACACAGCTCGGCGAAGGGAGCAGTACCCGGGTGCCGATGCTGGTGGATTCATGCCAAAACAGGTGTTGAACGTGGCACCGGTGGATGGAGGATCGAAGTGGGAAAGCCGATGAACAGGTCATAGATTAATCAGGGAACGGTATATATGTCAAGCGGTATGGCTGGTGTATGATGGGCCAATGGTTGAGTGACTACCAAGACGACCAGTGAATGTTGGGTCTTAAAATAGAAGATCCGAGCTAATGAATAATTTGATGGCTGGTCAGTGCCAAAGTTACCGATGAACGTAGTTCGGAAGCGTGGCAATGGATTCATCACATCTATTGGAGTCAAAGGTGCTCAGCTAAGGACATGACTCCGCGAATGATGTTACAGGCGTTGTTAATTCCCAAAGTTACCCACAGGGACCAAGTTCGAGAGTGGACGGTGTGTACGAGATGAGATTTATAGGTACGCTCTCACAAGAATATCGAAAGCTGTATTTCACATTCCAAAAGTATATAACCAATTTCCATACTCACCCCATCAGCGCAAACACGAACAACTCCTGCGGATCGAAAGGAAATTCGGTGGTGAAATTTGTAAGAAATATCGCACGTACCGTATCCGCATTGTGAAACCAAACGGCCAACAGACGAAATACCGTCGCACCACAAACAGCCGCAAAGAAACCGCGCCAATAATTACGCACGGCGAAATATGTGGTGGTTACTTCTATACTAAACAGGACACCTAAGATATGAAGAAAATGTCAAAAATGTAGTTTTTGTGAAAGGAGGTAGAGATTTATCGTTCGAAAACCCATAGCTGCTATAGTTAAGAAAGTGATTAAGCTCTCTTTTATTGGAGGTTGTTCGAAGGCCAGATAAAATCGTATTAAGTAAAAAGTACTGCATTTGACTTTGTGACTTCTATGTGATGGGGTGCTGTATTGTGATGTGATATTAGTTTGTATAACTTAAAACGATGTGATAAGGCGTGTGATGTCATATGCGCTATGTGATCTCAAATGTGATTTTGCGATATGATGTCCATATATAAATGGTAGCTGATGTGATGTGGCATATGATGCGATGCGCCTATTGAGTTATAATGTCCTCGAGATGGCAATATTTTAAATTGATGTGATCTTGGGGGACGTGTTGTGATTGGATTTCATGCTTTGCGATATAATATTATTCTCACGTGATGTGATATATGCAAGTGATGTGGAATATTGATCTTTGAGAAATAAAGTAATTTGAATTGTTCTTGTGTGTTGTGATGTGATTAGATGAATATATGCTATAGTGTGATGTATTGAGCTTTAAGACTGATAATAATGCCAGATGTGATGGGATATGTTACGATATGCATCATGTACATAGCTTACTGTGATTTAAAGTGATGTGATATCACGTGACTTAATTTTGATTTGATGCCATATGATGTGATGCGAGCAGTGTTGTGATATGTCACCATATGATTGATATATTTATCATCAATTAAAGCTATGTGATGTCACATCATGTGAGTGATTGATGGTATGACACAAAATAATGATATATGCAAGTGACGTGATGTATTGTATTCAGGCGATGGTTTACTAATAGTGATATGAAGTCATTTGAAATGTTTCTGTGCATTATGATTTGATTCAATAGTGTGATGAGTTGAGATGAGATTTTAAGTAGTTTTCCGATAATGATGGGATATGTTATGATGTGATTGATTTAAAGCAACATGGTGTCACGTGATTTAATTTAGAAAATGATTTAATTATGTGATGCGATAGTTTTCACTCGTCTTATTGTGATATGATGCGGGAAGTC